>CAJFDF010001069.1:25523-45741 GCA_904067115.1 Aegilops sharonensis
ATGCACTCCCTTCCCTACGACGACGAGGAGGAGGTGTGAAGATGAAGACGGTGTTGAAGGGGCGCGCGCGGCCAAGGTGGAAGAAGGAGGTCAAGATGAAGATGTTCAAGCCCGGAGTCAAGCTCGTCATGTTTGGTTTTTTATTTTGTTGCTTTTCTATGTCGTGTCGTGTCGTGTCATGTTTCGTCATGTGTCCGTGAACTGTCCGTGAACTTATCTAAGTTATTGTAATGGTACGGTGTGTTCCATCTTATTATGTGTGTTAAAAAATGTCCGTGCCCAAACTTATCATTTCTTCCCTAAACAAGTCATGAAGTTCGAGAACTTGTGGTTTTCGGAGGGGGTGAGAAGCCCTCTGTTTCATTCAAACAAAAAGTCATGAACTAACATGCAAATTTATTCCCTTTAAATCCTAAACCAAGTGCCACTCTAACCCTAAACCAAGTGCCACTCTGACCAAAATCATGTGGTAGTGCAACATACATTTTCAACCTTCCAACCCTCCAAAATTTAAGTGCAAAACAAAGGAAAACCACTCTCACGCGTGTGCAAACATTCACGGTCTCACTATTTTTTTAAAAAAAATTCACAGTCTCACTATGTATACCTTCCTTCCCTACCCATGTCAAAGTCTTGCCATCTGTCCTAGCGGTTATCAGCGCAGCCCTAAACACCACAAACCCACGCGGTCCTGGGTTCGAGTCCCTAGCCGCACCAATTTTTTGTGCATTTTCCACCCTTCATTTTTTTAGACATATTATGTTTTTCTCAATGTAATGCCCTTAAAAAATGTTTATTTATTTTGGCACCTGGCATAAACCTCTACCAGAGCTGAGGCACATTTTCCATGACATTTTGGTCTTTGATTTAAATCACGGTGTATTTGAATTGGATTAATTAACAGCTCCAAAAAAATTCTAACCTTAATTGTTTGGCTCCGGAATAATTCAATTAGCTTCCACAAAAAGTTTCAGCATTAGATTTACTGCTTAAATTAAACCAGAATAGAAAACAGAAAAATACGCAAGAAAACCCGTGAATGGGCCTAATTGGATGCAGTTGGCCCATTAGTCTAGCCTGCACTTGGCTCTACGCTCTGAATTTGGCCCAAGAGCAACCTTTTTTTTGGACAGAAAGGCAGAGCAGAGAGCTGCATTTCATTGATCAAAAGTTTCTGAATTCCTAATTTCTTCTCTTTTTTTCCAACATATTTAAATGTTGGTCACTTCTTCTCTTTTTGTTTCAACATTTAAACTAGGTGAATTTCTCAAACAATTTCAAGATTACAAATTCCTTCATAATTCATGCCTTTCCATACATTTTCAACATTACAACCAGTGCGATTACCATACCTACAAATGCCCAAAAGTATTTGCAAATGGGTATTGGTAGTGCTTGATCTTCAAGCTTCCTAACCTTCTTCTTCAACATCCTAAGCTCAATAGCTAGCTCTCTGTCAGTGCGTGCTTCGCCATCCATCTCTTCTTCCGGAGCTCGTGGTGTGGCCACTGCCGTTCGTGGCAGCATGCACAACCATTCTTCATGCTCTTCTTGCAGTTCATTCATCAGAGTCTTGGNCTCAACGAGGTTCGTGACCGCGGCGGCGTCCTCCTACTGCTCACGGTCACCTTCACCAACCCATTTGACGCGCGCGAGCTCCTCGGCCAAGTCTTTTGGTGCGGCTGCGAGGCCATCTTCTTCACCATCTACAACATCTACACCAATTACGAGCGCATCTTCCCCGCTCCAGGCCAGATGCACTCCCTTCCCTACGACGACGAGGAGGAGGTGTGAAGATGAAGACGGTGTTGAAGGGGCGCGCGCGGCCAAGGTGGAAGAAGGAGGTCAAGATGAAGATGTTCAAGCCCGGAGTCAAGCTCGTGATGTTTGGTTTTTTATTTTGTTGCTTTTCTATGTCGTGTCGTGTTGTGTCATGTTTCGTCATGTGTCCGTGAACTGTCCGTGAACTTATCTAAGTTATTGTAATGGTACGGTGTGTTCCATCTTATTATGTGTGTTAGAAAATGTCCGTGCCCATACTTATCATTTCTTCCCTAAACAAGTCATGAAGTTCGAGAACTTGTGGTTTTCGGAGGGGGTGAGAAGCCCTCTGTTTCATTCAAACAAAAAGTCATGAACTAACATGCAAATTTATTCCCTTTAAATCCTAAACCAAGTGCCACTCTAACCCTAAACCAAGTGCCACTCTGACCAAAATCATGTGGTAGTGCAACATACATTTTCAACCTTCCAACCCTCCAAAATTTAAGTGCAAAACAAAGGAAAACCACTCTCACGCGTGTGCAAACATTCACGGTCTCACTATTTTTTTAAAAAAAATTCACAGTCTCACTATGTATACCTTCCTTCCCTACCCATGTCAAAGTCTTGCCATCTGTCCTAGCGGTTATCAGCGCAGCCCTAAACACCACAAACCCACGCGGTCCTGGGTTCGAGTCCCCAGCCGCACCAATTTTTTGTGCATTTTCCACCCTTCATTTTTTTAGACATATTATGTTTTTCTCAATGTAATGCCCTTAAAAAATGTTCATTTATTTTGGCACCTGGCATAAACCTCTACCAGAGCTGAGGCACATTTTCCATGACATTTTGGTCTTTGATTTAAATCACGGTGTATTTGAATTGGATTAATTAACAGCTCCAAAAAAATTCTAACCTTAATTGTTTGGCTCCGGAATAATTCAATTAGCTTCCACAAAAAGTTTCAGCATTAGATTTACTGCCTAAATTAAACCAGAATGGAAAACAGAAAAATACGCAAGAAAACCCCTGAATGGGCCTAATTGGATGCAGTTGGCCCATTAGTCTAGCCTGCACTTGGCTCTACACTCTGAATTTGGCCCAAGAGCAACCTTTTTTTTGGACAGAAAGGCAGAGCAGAGAGCTGCATTTCATTGATCAAAAGTTTCTGAATTCCTAATTTCTTCTCTTTTTTTCCAACATATTTAAATGTTGGTCACTTCTTCTCTTTTTGTTTCAACATTTAAACAACTTTAACCAACATTTAAACTAGGTGAATTTCTCAAACAATTTCAAGATTACAAATTCCTTCATAATTCATGCCTTTCCATACATTTTCAACATTACAACCAGTGCGATTACCATACCTACAAATGCCCAAAAGTATTTGCAAATGGGTATTGGTAGTGCTTGATCTTCAAGCTTCCTAACCTTCTTCTTCAACATCCTAAGCTCAATAGCTAGCTCTCTGTCAGTGCGTGCTTCGCCATCCATCTCTTCTTCCGGAGCTCGTGGTGTGGCCACTGCCGTTCGTGGCAGCATGCACAACCATTCTTCATGCTCTTCTTGCAGTTCATTCATCAGAGTCTTGGCCAGAGCATCGACCCAAAGAAAGAAGCATGTCACCTGCATGAACACCAAACAGATCAAAACCCATTGCTCAAACATCCCGACGACGAAAATGGTGCAATTGCCCCGATTCTTACCCCATTCTCGCTGCACACGTAGAACGGACGATTCTGGTTCCTCGGTGTCTGAGAAACCCTTCGATCAACGCCCGCCCGGCACCGCGGACAGACGAAGACAGGCATGTCCACACGCACCCGACTCTGCATCCGCGAGGTGGCGCGGGAGCTTGAGGAAGACATGGAGCTCGGAGCCGAAGGGGATCTCAACGCCGCCGCGCCCTCCACTGCTAGCTTCCCACCACCGCGCCCTCCACAGCTAGCTTCCCGCCGCCGTGCTCTCTCTCTCGCCGTGGTCACCGTCGTGCTCTCTGTCGTCGTGGTCACCGCCGCTGTCGCCCGCTTATATAGCACACCCGCCAACGGCTCTCTGCTCAACGGCTCTTTGCTGGGCCCCACAAGCCACGCGTGCAACGGTCTGAATAAAATTGGCCGTTTCTGCCGCCTGGTCCCACCTGTAAGGGCCGAGTCAAAAGGTTGACCTGACGGAGACGGCAGAGTTCACGGAACGAGTCGGTGCGCACGGACTAGGGGCAAAACTGAGGACAATTCGCGTCTGAGGGCAAAACTAAACACATGGACACCACTGAGGGCAAAAGGATAATTAACCCAAAAGAAAAATAACTTAGCACAAACGAAACGAGGCCAAAGACTTGCCATTTTCATTGATTAAGAAGGAGAGAATTGCCTGGTTAATTGACGAAAAACCGGGCTAAAATCAATACAATCCAACCCACATAACATGGGTACCACCGGCCAACCTGGCCACCAACATGGGATCACAGAGCTACAAACAGCTGCACAGAAACCATGACGGCACATGCCAACAAAAAGCCACACGCGTGAACAACCGACAGCTCCGACTCTGACGACGATCATCACAAGGCAAATATGCAGGACTTGCGCCGACCGTGCCCTCCGTAACCGACCACCGAGCGCCTGCCATCGTCACCGCATGGAGACACTCCACCGCAGCTCCGACTTCAAAGCAACCAAGCAACCAACAGAAGAGCACCTCGGACACGTCGGGAAGATCCGACTACCGAAGCCCGAGCCGCAACCAAAGCTCCTCTCAACACCATCATCGTTGCCAAACAGAAATCAGCGCCCCCGAAATGGCCGCCTCAGCAAACCACACGGCGAAGATGCCGCCATCCACTGGTCTCCAGGTTGTGGCCGGCTCCGAGACGATGCCCCCAAGGAGGAAGAAGACGTGAAGACGCCTTCATCGCCCGATCCGGAAGATCTGAGATTTCCCTCTGGAGCCAAGGCCGCGGGGAAGAGGAAGGAGCACCACACAACAGCAACACTTCCAAGAAAGAGCACACGAGGCAGAGGCTTCACCTCCAAATCTGCAAGACTGAGGAAAATTCAGGACATCAAGGATTCGAAAAGCCTTGAGAAATGGAGCGCACTAACGAGCAGAAGCTCCGCCCACAAACCCTCGCAGCTGATCTGAGCCACAAGGAGCTCGGTGTAGAGATGGACCTTGAAGACCTGTGTCGTCTATGGTTACAGCATCCTTTGACCCCCAAAGCAAAGCAGTGTAGTTTTGTTTTTACTTTGTCATGTGCGTTTCAGCATTGCCGTTAGATTCTTTTACACAGAGTGATTTACATGTTGGATGATAGGAGTAATCATAGGATAGTAGCATCCTAACCTTTGGAAAATACGAAGGAGAATCTGTGTACCAGCGCACCCTATATGCACAAAAAAAAAGTAATTTAGAAAATGTTAAAAAATTCTTTTTTTTTCATCAAACATGATCAAGTATTGTAGTCATATAAAAAGATTTGTCAGAGATTGACTTTTGTTGCATCCTGGGTCGAAGATTTAGCAAAAACGCTATATACAAGTACTATATACGCTATATTGTTGTCATAAATTTGCCTTTTTTGCCTTGAAGTCAATAGGATTCATTTCTTGCCAAACTTTTCATATGAGTAAAATACATGATCATGTTTGATTCCAAAAAATATTTAGAATTTTTTTAACTTTTCTTGAATTAATATTTTTTTTTGCGCATATATGGCGTGGGGTACCCGAGAGCACCAAGTTCCTGTCCAACCTTTTCCATATTATGGATTTGCTATTTGTTAGTTGTCTAATATAATTATTTGTAAGGTTAGTTGACTTATAATAACTGAGTCAAAACTTTAAAGGTTTGACTTTCAAAATTCCTATAACTTCAACTATTTTGAACGGAGGAAGTTTTCAGTTTTTCACGTTATAGCCTACTCATCTCCTCAGTTTGGAAATCCAAGTATAATAATGAAACAGTTACAAAATTATACTCCCTCCGTCTAGGTGTGTAAGTCATCTTACAAAAACCAAATAATTCCAAAACACTTAGGCGCGGTACATTAACTCTCATCTCGTTTCTTGTTTCGTGACATATCAACCAATAAGAGATGTGGGTCATGTATGCTTTAAATGATTTGAGACAACCAAACACGACATGCATTGGTCAGTTCGTTGCATGCATTGTTATTAATTAGCAAAAACACATTAAGTTCTCTCGTTTTCCCCTCCACCTTGGTCACGGTGCACAACGTAAGATGACTTACACACCTAGACGGAGGGAGTACCAGTAATAGATAAAGACATAATGGACGCAGATTCATTGCCTTTCCAAAGCACCCAAACTGGACTGTCAACAAAATTATCACCGATCGCAATCTATCTCCAAGTCACATCTTTGGCAAGATTCAGTGAACCCCCACGCTTTCTCCTCATGCAGCTTCAAATGGCCAAGAGTCTCCCATCTTTCAGAGATCACAAAAAACCTGGTTCAAAAACAAACCCCCAATCTCCAGAGTCTCCCATCTTCCAGAGATCACAAAAACCAAATCCCCAATCTGCCAGTCTTACAATCTTCCATATAAATCACAAAAACCTCCCAGACCTCCCAGAAACTGGTTGAAAACCAAACGCCAGATCGTCCCTTCCAAGGCCTGGGAGTGCCCGTACGGGAACTTCCAGTCCCAAAACAAACAGGGGGTGTCACAAAATGAATGGATCGCAAAAGGGCATCATACAATTTGCTTAGAGATACTCAATCTTCTAACAGGATTGGAATGTGGTCCTCTACTAAAATAAGGCAGTAACACCAGCAACAATGCATGCATATATGTTGGATCTGCATGATTAACGAACAAATCTTTACTTTCAGGTTTGTTATACCTTAGTGTATATGTATCACAAAATTGACAAAAAGAAAATTTTGCTATCTTACACAGACATCGGAAATCTATTTTCTGATATATTTGTGCACAAATTTGTCCAGAATGTCATAGATATGTTTGTTCTCTGTATATGTGTTGCGTTTCTCAGCAATTATCACCTTCAGAGTTTTTTTTTAAACCTTCCTCCACACAAAAGCTCTTGTACTGAACTACTGTGCTTGGTTTGGGAGTACAATTAATCGGATTACTGTCTTATATTTTTGTAAATGATGGATTAGTGAATGCATTGTATGACCTCTCATTTTATGTTATTGTCGGATGCCGGTATTTACCTACTAAACATGGTTTTTTCAGTCCAAGTGCAATTCATTATTCATACTTCACTATTTGTAGTAACCATATCATGTTTACTTCAGTGTGAGAATCTATATCCTAGTAGCTTCCAATAATTCATAAACATTAGACATGCATAAATCCCGCAGCAACGCGCAAGGGTATTATCTAGTTATCTTCAATTTCAGCACCACTTTCATTTACCAGCTTATTTAGAGTACTATTTTTCATTTTATCAGCTCAGTTCCCACTAATCAGCGCATTGCATGCGCATGCATTTGGAATGAGAAAGAATTTATGGTGTGTGAAGACGTTGGGCATAGGGACTGTGTGTTCTATTCTCGTTTGATGCGTGGGAAAAAAAGACTTGCCGACGAGCAGGGGAGCAAAACACCAAATGCTACACATTTTTTACATACATACGAGATTTCTTGCTTGTCTTCAATACTAATGCCTCTATAACTAAATACTCCCTCCGTTCCTAAATATTTGTCTTTCTAGAGATACCAACAAGTGACTACATACAAAGCAAAATGGATGAATCTACACTCTACAATATGTCTATATACATCCGTATATAGTCACTTGTTTAAATCTCTAGGAAGACAAATATTTAGGAACGGAGGGAGTATAAGACATTTTTGCAGTTCATGCGAAACATCTTATATTTAGTTACAGAGGTAGTAAAACACTGCAGCAAACGGAACGTCGGGCCTCCCAGCAGCACCAAAAGGGCACCTAGAGAGGCTTGCGGCAAGTATTAGGCAACCAGCAGAGCCGAAACAAACCTGCCCCTTTGTGACGAGGGGTCATGAAGCACAATTTGCTTGAAATGATACTCTGACAAAATACTGATAAGATATGGAAAGGGTCACATAATTTGAGACAAGCCAGGACAAGGCAGTATCACCACCAACAATGCATGCGAGTGATAACATACAACAAGCTATGTCATGCATGCATATATGTTCACATTACCGGTCCGGTCCGAACAAACAGATATATATAGAGATATAGTAGCATGCAACGAACAGATATATAGAGATATGATAGCAAAATGTGACGTCACGCGCAATCACAAAGATAGCATAGTGCTAGGTAGCCAGAGTGCAGGTGATAATTAGAGAGTGAAGAACAAGCTGGGGCGCGATCCATGTTGGGCTTGTCAATTTGCGGCCTTCACTTCAGTGGTGGTTTCCCCTGGCCCTGGCGTCGACTCTCCGCCCTTCTTGACGCTGAGACGAACAAAGGAAACGGCGAGCATCATGAAGATGGCCGTCCTGGCAGTTAACTCTATCACACCCTGAGCTCTTCTTCCATACATCTTCACGCGCCTGCGGGTAGAGGGAGGTATTATGGAGGTCAAGTGAGATAGTATGTAAACTCGTGTCAGACAAAGAGGAAACTGAGGAAGAAATGGATGCAGGTGTATATATATCCTACTCATAGCCGGTCGGTGGCGCAGAAAGATGCTTCTGGCCAGTAGGGTCCCCCGCCTTAGCTAAGGCATCATTGAATTCCTTCTTCTTTAGCTCGGCATTAGACACCGCGTCATAGAACGCCTCCTTCTTCTGCTGGATCTCTTTCGCTTGCTGGATTCATGAACAGAGATAATAATCAATCAATGTTGTTACTTTGTAGTATCATCAACCATTAAGAGTAAGCGCGATTGTGATTGTAATTAAGAAGGATGGATACTGTGGTGCCTGCCAGTTAAGCGAGGTTGGATGTGTGCAGAAAGCAAAGCAGCATGCATGTGTAGCGAACCAGTAACAGAACCTCATTACGGGGCAGCGGAGGGGGGTAAATAATACCAGCAAGTGCAGGAAGCAGAGGTACATGTTGCATTGATAAAGGGATGAGCAAAAAAGTCAGATCAGCCAGGACAATAAGGTAGGCAGATGATATGATTTGCAAGCGGCAGTAGGTTGAGGTCAGGATAAACAAGTACAGTACTTATGAGGATGATAAGCAAGTGATTTTGCTCTTGTTTCTTCAACTAGTTAGTACAGTAGCTAACACTGGAAGAATTCGATCATCGCTGGCTACAGTGGTGAGATGATTTGCGAGAAGAAGAAGAAGAAAGAAATGTCGATTTTGGTTAAGATACCTCGGTGGACAGGTGGCGGGAGCGCATGAGCCTGCTTGGAACGAGCCGGCGGCGCTCCTCCGCCTGTGCTCGCTGGAGCAGGGAGCCACCGAGCCTCCTCGCCGCGCATCGAACGGCCGCCATCGTCCCCGGCCTGCCAACAATTGGTTAGGGATTAGGATAAAAAGTCCGTCACGGATCGCCACCGCCGGCCGGCCAGACGGCGGCGGCTCCCCAGCTCCCCACCCCCACCAACCATCGATCGGGTTGCAGCCGAGGAGATTTCTGTAGGTTTTGGTGAGCGTACCTTGCGGATCTGGTCGTTCCTTCTTCCTCGCGCGGCTAGGGTTTGCGGAAGATGCGGTGCGCCAGCTTATACTCTTGCGAGCAGGCCCGGCCCAACTATGCGCTTGTTCTAATTTTTCTTTTCACAAAAGAGGCCCGGTTCTTTGTTTGTTTTTTCCCCTTTGGCAGAGCTATATATTATATTTTGAGAACAAATATAAAGCAGGGCTTGTTATCTTGCGGGAGAGAATTCTTCTCCATTGCTCTCCAGGGCACATCGTCTACATGTTATGTCAACCATCTTTCTCCCTGTTTTCATCACTCCTAGGTTACAAATCACAGCTCGTCGCCACCCTACCACGACGCACATGATGGCGGGCAACATACCGTTGATCCCTAATGGAAAATCCCCCATTCCGAAATGCTGATGAGAATGTCCATAAATTTATTAAGACGGATCTCAAACGAGCTCCAACACACTGATTAGGTAACACTCCCTCCGTCCCTTAACTTAAAACGGCTTTTGAGACTCAAAAAACGTCTTACGTTATGGGACGGAGGGAGTAGTTGATGTCCTTCCTCTGCCAACACACATCAATTAAGCGACTCTTGTTGTCCCTATACGACATAAGCAAATGACTCTTGTTGTCTCTTCGATGGTACTTACTCTATAAACAAATACTCCCTCCGTTCCCTAATATAAGACCTTTTAGCCTTTTCTTCATTCGTATGTATCTAGACACATTAGTATGTATGTTCACTCATTTTAGTATATATGTAGTCAATATTTTGAAATAGCTAAAAAGCTCAGTACAATAAAGACAAAGTAGTGATCTAAAATCAATCTCTCTCTCTCTCTCTCTCTCTCTCTCTCTCTCTCTCTCTTGCGGATTAAAAAGTCCTATATTTCTTTACATAGGGAGTATTATTCTATTATTAAATCAAGGATTCTTCCAAAACATTTACTAACCCCATCTCGAGACAATAACAATTGGTAAATACATAGGGGTGTTGCGTACCGGGGAGCCAAAAAACCGTGTCCACCTCACGTGTGGTCGCCTCGTATGAGAACCAGGGTTTGTGTGGAGAGAGGGTATCATATTGGATGTTTGCCCCGTTTGATTATGCCTGCGGTTGTCCCCTCCCTATTGGGAGGCCTTATGTAGTCGGTCGTGGCTAAGTTCTCAAAGTCTGGAGCCGGTTGGTAGATACCTGAAATACATAAGACATAGTTAGATACGTAGTGGAGTCATTGGCTTGTGTCCCAAGGTGGCAATGCACCCTATATTGTCAGTGCAGTTCGGCTAGCAGGCTGGGTCGTCCCCACGGTCATTGTGCCTCTTATGTCCTCCGTGGATACACAACGGTGAAAGGATAGGTCTTGTCGCCACTAACCGCCGAGCTCTTCAAGTCCTTGAATGTTGATCCTTTGAATCCCCTTCGTCCGAACCAAGGTTCGAGGTTGTTATCAAACTGAGCATGCCTTGTCGTCGATTGGCGGACTAGCCCTGATAAGCTCAAAAGTACCTGAAATAAGTTTGTTACACAAGTAGGGAAACCCTTATAGAGATAGTAAACTAGTGGTGCGGCATGATAACGGGACGCCGACGCTATTCTAGCAAAATAGCAGTGACATTGGAAAAAAAAAACAGCGCTGCTCACATCACGTCATTACATGCCTCCCTATACGAGAAACGTCAGTAGCTCGTGGACCCTAGCAGGCAAAAGTAGTGGTGGTGTCTGCAGAGCCCAACGCCATTAATATCTCACAAAGTAGTGGCGATTGTTATCGCGCCGACCGCCACAAGTTCATTGTCCCGGACCCACGAAAGTATTATTGAGTTGGCTTATGTATCCCCATCAGTATTTAATTAAGGTTCAAAAATCCACGTGGAGACTTCCTCGCCATATTTATCACCGAAGTTTCTTTCTTGTCCCTTGTGGTGCATTTTTCAGATGATCCTATTGTGTGGCGTCCAACAAATGACAACCAGGGTAGTCTCGGGCCTTAATGACTCGAGCAATGAGCGAATTTGGTTCCTGCATTGACCTCCATGCATGTCGGGCTAAAAGTGCCAAGTTTAATAGCTCGATATCCCGGAATTCCATCCCCCCATAAACTTTGGCTTCGACATAGTCTTCCAAGACACCCATGCCGGTTTCCTTTGCCCTTCCTTACTGCCCCACCAGAATCTCTGTATCAGCCCATTAATATATTCACACAAGCCGTGGGGCAATTTCAAGCAACCCATTAAGTATGTTAGAATCAATTGAGCAATAGATTTTATGAGCACTTCTTTTCCACCGGCAGGTAGGCACTTTTCTTTGCATTCCTGAACTCGTTTCTAGATTTTATCTTTGAGTTATTTGAAACATACTTCCTTTGATCTCCCCACATCCGATGGCAACCCCAGATGTTACAAGACAAGCCAGAGAAGCCGCTCTTCATGAGATAAAGGAGCGTGTCGGTGTCAAAACCGGCGGATCTCGGGTAGGGGGTCCCGAACTGTGCGTCTAGGCGGATGGTAACAGGAGACAAGGGACACGATGTTTTACCCAGGTTCGGGCCCTCTTGATGGAGGTAAAACCCTACNGAATTTGGTTCCTGCATTGACCTCCATGCATGTCGGGCTAAAAGTGCCAAGTTTAATAGCTCGATATCCCGGAATTCCATCCCCCCATAAACTTTGGCTTCGACATAGTCTTCCAAGACACCCATGCCGGTTTCCTTTGCCCTTCCTTACTGCCCCACCAGAATCTCTGTATCAGCCCATTAATATATTCACACAAGCCGTGGGGCAATTTCAAGCAACCCATTAAGTATGTTAGAATCAATTGAGCAATAGATTTTATGAGCACTTCTTTTCCACCGGCAGGTAGGCACTTTTCTTTGCATTCCTGAACTCGTTTCTAGATTTTATCTTTGAGTTATTTGAAACATACTTCCTTTGATCTCCCCACATCCGATGGCAACCCCAGATGTTACAAGACAAGCCAGAGAAGCCGCTCTTCATGAGATAAAGGAGCGTGTCGGTGTCAAAACCGGCGGATCTCGGGTAGGGGGTCCCGAACTGTGCGTCTAGGCGGATGGTAACAGGAGACAAGGGACACGATGTTTTACCCAGGTTCGGGCCCTCTTGATGGAGGTAAAACCCTACGTCCTGCTTGATTGATATTGATGATGTGGGTATTACAAGAGTAGATCTACCACGAGATCAAGGAGGCTAAACCCTAGAAGCTAGCCTATGGTATGATTGTTGTTCGTCCTACGGACTAAAACCATCCGGTTTATATAGACACCGGAGATGGCTAGGGTTACACAGAGTCGGTTACAATGGTAGGAGATCTACATATCCGTATCGCCAAGCTTGCCTTCCATGCCAAGGAAAGTCCCATCCAGACACGGGACGAAGTCTTCAATCTTGTATCTTCATAGTCTTGGAGTCCGGCCGATGATGATAGTTCGGCTATCCGGACACCCCCTAGTCCAGGACTCCCTCAGTAGCCCCTGAACCAGGCTTCAATGACGACGAGTCCGGCGCGCATATTGTCTTCGGCATTGCAAGGCGGGTCCCTCCTCCGAATAATTCATAGAAGATTGTGAACACCAGGATAGTGTCCGGCTCTGCAAAATAAATTCCACATACTACCGTAGAGAGAATAATATTTACACAAGTTCAATCTGCTGACGTATTTTGTGGCGTGACGTCACACCACCACCAAGCCTTTACTCGAATTGTTTTTATTGTACCACCTCAGCGCGTTTAGCGAAGCGGTTTCCTTGGCGCGTCTTGTCGAAGCAGAGATCGTGTTCCCCTTATTCCGGGATTCCCATCAATACGGACGTGGGTAACCCAACCGCGCCATTGATTGCGGCGCTTGGGAGATAAGCGAGTTTTATCAGGCTGGTGGGGACGCATGGTTTCGTCCGCCCATATAAGGGGATAAAGATCTACCCTTTTACCTACGCCTTCTTCCTCCTTTGCTTATCCATCTCCGCGAACTCGAGCTCCAGCGCCCAAGTCCGCACATCTCACCTCAACCTTCTCCAACTATGTCCGGAGCGGGAGGCAAGTGGATGGCCTCCTCCGTTACGGAGGGACACATCCAGAAGCTGCGCAGCGCCGGATATCTGTCCAGCGACATCGCGCACCGGCTCCCCGACGAGGGGGAGCTCATCCCCACCCCCAGGCCCCATGAGAGGGTAGTATTCCTTTCCCATTTCCTCCATGGACTGGGCTTCCCACTCCATCCCTTTGTCCAGGGGCTCATGTTCTACTACGGCCTGGATTTCCATGATCTAGCCCCGAGTTTCATCCTTAACATCTCGGCGTTTATCGTCGTGTGTGAGGCCTTCCTCTGCATCCAGCCCCACTTCGGCTTGTGGCTCAAGACCTTTAGTGTCAAGCCGAAGGTTGTGAAGGGCAGCCAAGCGGAGTGCGGAGGCGCCATGGTGGGCAAGATGCCCAACGCTACTTGGCTCGAGGGCACCTTCGTGGAAACCATCAAGGGGTGGCAATCGGGGTGGTTCTACATCACCGAGCCGCATGACCCTGAATGGGCAGCGGCCCCCGAATTCAGATCTGGCATCCCCATACGGCTCACCTCCTGGAAAGAGAGTGGCCGGACATGGGGTGATTCGGAGGAGCTGACCCGACTTCAAGCCTGCATACAAAAGTTAGTGAACAAGAAGCTCAAGCTTGTCAACGTAGTCCAGGTCATGCTCATCCGCCGGATTCTCCCGTGCCAACAACGGGACTTCAATATGTGGGAGTTCGATTCGGCGCAACACCAGACTTTGAGCGGGCTCTTCGACACTATGTACGAAGAGGCCTGGAGGGTATTGTTTAAGGACGCCGAGGCTCCCGCATCCGCTACCGAAGATCGCGGATTCAGCTCGCAGCGTCCGGCTAGCGAGGTAAGCGATTTTACCCTTTACGGGACACTTGTTTTCCATAGTTTGACTCTATGCGGGATCTAAACTCCCTTTCCTTTGACAGGACTGGCTGAAGAAGGCCGAGCAGACTAACTGTCCGGCCCCTTTGCCAGAAGACCCAGCGGACGCCCGCTTAACGGGACTGCTGGTTTCAGCACCCCACATGGTGCCGGAGAAGAAGGCCAAGAAGAAGGCCACGGGCACTCGAAAGAGTTCCCATTTTCAGGTGTCATCGGACGATGACTCCGAGGCGGACTCCTCCCACGAAGGCGAGGAGAAGAAGAAAGAGGCCTCTCCCCCAGTGGGAGGAGGGAAGAAAAGGAAGGCCTCCCCAACGAGGGAGGCCGAAGGGTCCAAGAAGGGAAGGACTCTTCCCCCGGACTGCTCTACCAACGCCGGCGACGACGACGAGGATTGGCCTCCAAGGGCCAAGCCCCTGGCGAGATCGTAAGTATCCGGACTCCCGAATAACTTCATGATTTTTCTTTTCGCCACATGGTGTCTTTCTAATGCCGCATACAACCCTGCAGTCCGCCCAAGGATGATCTTCCCGCTTCGTCGAGCGGGTCCTTGGGTGCGTCGGATATGGATTCCCTTCCGACCGCCTCCACCCCCCGTGATGCGGATGATGCCGAGGTGGGATCCCGGGAAGGGACCCGCCAGGAGGAGGAGGCCCCGGAGGTGCCGCAGGGCAACCTCCCGGACTTTGCACCAGACTCCGCACCGGAACCTGTAGTGGCTCCGGAGTCGGGCGGGCAGCCCCTTCGTAAGAAGGGCAAGACCGTGACCCCGGCGGCCTCCGTCCAACCTGAGGCGCCGGATAGCTTGCTGGAGGCGCTCAATGGCGCTTCCATCAAAGAGGAACACCGCACCGTCATGAGTGCGGTGATTCAGAAGGTTCAGCTCGCCAAGAGCGGGCTGACCGAAGCCTAAAGCAGCCTTCTAAAAATAGAGTCATCTTCATCAAAACTATTCAAACTCTCATTGATAACCCCGGTAGGTCTTTCCATAGCATCATTATTTATGAGCTTAGGGAGGACAGAGGGACTGTCCAAAGTACTAAACCCAGGAGAGAACCCTTAGCTCTTTTCGATTCGGCCATGACGAAGGAAAGGCAAACGGTAAAGAGGCGAAGAAAGGGCAAAGGTGAAGTGGGGGAGAGGAAAACGAGAGGCAAATGGCAAATAATGTAATGCGAGGGATAAGAGTTTGTGATGGGTACTTGGTATGTCTTGACTTGTGCATAGAATTCCCCGGCAACGGCGCCAGAAATCCTTCTTGCTACCTCTTGAGCATGCGTTGGTTTTCCCTTGAAGAGGAAAGGGTGATGCATCAAAGTAGCGTAAGTATTGAGAACCAAGGTATCAATCCAGTAGGAGGCTACATGCAAATTCCTCGTACCTACACAAAGAAATAAGAACCTTGCAACCAACGCGATAAAGGGGTTGTCAATCCCTTCACGGTCACTTGCAAAAGTGAGATCTGATAGAGATAATAATATAAATATTTTTGGTATTTTTATGATATAGATTGCAAAGTAAAGATTAAAAAATAAAATAGATCGGAAACTTATATGATGGAAAATAGACCCGAGGGCCATAGGTTTCACTAGTGGCTTCTCTCAAAATAGCATAAGTATTATGGTGGGTGAACAAATTACTGTCGAGCAATTGATAGAAAAGTGCATAGTTATGAGAATATCTAGGCATGATCATGTATATAGGCATCACATCCGCGATAAGTAGATCGAAACGATTCTGCGTCTACTACTATTACTCCACACATCGACCGCTATCCAGCATGCATCTAGAGTAGTAAGTTCATAAGAACAGAGTAACGCATTAGGCAAGATGACATGATGTAGAGGGATAAACTCAAGCAATGTGATATAAACCCCATCTTTTTATCCTCGATGGCAACAATACAATGCCTTGCTGCCCCTGCTGTCACTGGGAAAGGACACCGCAAGATTGAACCCAAAGCTAAGCACTTCTCCCATTGCAAGAAAGATCAATCTAGTAGGCCAAACCAAACTGATAATTCAAAGAGACTTGCAAAGATAACCAATCATACATAAAAGAATTAATAGGAGATTCAAATATTGTTCATAGATAATCTTGACCATAAACCCACAATTCATCGGATCTCGACAAACACACCGCAAAATGAATTACATCGAATAGATCTCCAAGAAGATCAAGGAGAACTTTGTATTGAGATCCAAAGAGAGAGAAGAAGCCATCTAGCTAATAACTATGGACCCGAAGGTCTGTGGTAAACTACTCACACTTCATCGGAGAGGCTATGGTGTTGATGTAGAAGCCCTCCGTGATTGATTCCCCCTCCGG
Source organism: Aegilops sharonensis (assembly GCA_904067115.1). NCBI lineage: Eukaryota > Viridiplantae > Streptophyta > Magnoliopsida > Poales > Poaceae > Aegilops > Aegilops sharonensis. The sequence continues at coordinate 42,146 of CAJFDF010001069.1, forward strand.
CGGAGCGCCGAAAAAGGCTCCAAGATGGGATCTCACGGGTACAGAAGGTTGCGGCGGTGGAAATAGGGTTTCGTGGTGCTCCTCGATGTTTTCAGAGTATATGAGTATATATAGGCGAAGGAAGTCGGTCAGGGGAGCCACGAGGGGCCCACGAGGGTGGGGGTGCGCCTCCCTGCCTCATGGCCACCTCGTTTCTTTCTTGACGTCCACTCCAAGTCTCCTGGATTGCGTTTGTTACAAAAATAACTCTCCCGGAGGTTTCATTCTGTTTGGACTCCGTTTGATATTCCTTTTCTACGAAACACTGAAATATGCAAAAAACAACAATTTGGGCTGGGCCTCCGGTTAATAGGTTAGTCCCAAAAATAATATAAAAGTGCTTAGTAAAGCCCATTAAACATCCAAAACAGGTAATATAATAGCATGGAACAATAAAAAATTATAGATACGTTGGAGACGTATCTTCGCGGCCTCAGCTGCTACTCTACACCCCCGCCAAGAAGACTCTTTGGATCCCCTGTCAGATCCTGTCCAGGGGTCAACACTCATACCCACCCCGAACTTAGATCCGGGGCGGGTCTCGTTGTCCAAATACGGGAGCTTGAGCCCCACCGGACCTCTTCCCCTTGTGGAACTCCCGACCGAAGACCCAGATGCAATCTTAGACTTAGCTCTGGGCAACCACCCCGAACTGTCGAGGTCTGCGCTCATTGGGTCCGATCAGGTGTCCCATGCCGAACTCAGCCCTGCAGATCTACAGTTTTTGGTCAAGCTTCCGCTCCTAGATGAAACATTGGGATTGATGCAGGCTCTCACCATCACCGGAGCTTTATCTCCGAACTGTACCTAGCTCGGGCTGGAAGCTGAGAGCGGGGAATTTTACGCCCCACCCACCACCCACTTAGTAGCCACTGTCGAGGATTTAACTGACATGCTGGACTACGTGCTCGAAGACATCGACGATATGGACGACAATGCAGACACCGAACCGAGCCAAGTCCCACCCATCACAGGGCGTTGGACGACCACTTCAAGTTACGACGTATACATGGTGGACACTCCTGATAAAAAGGACGACGAGGATAATCAAAACCCTGATGAGGACAAACCCATCGATAAACCACCAAAGTGCCGACGTCAGCGGCACCGCCCACGATCGCGTCGGGCGAAGGACAGTAATACCGGCACCAGAGATAATAAGACTCCGGATGATGCCGAAGATCCCGAATACCCCGTCGAGCCCACATCCAAATAGGACGAGAGGGAAGAGGGTGAATATAGCCCCGAACACGCCGATCACGAAGATTCGGAGGACAACAACTATATGCTAGAATCCGAAGAGGAGGTCAGCCTCGGTGACGAAGATTTTATCGTCCCTGAGGAACCCCTCGAATAAGAACGCTTCAAGTGACAGCTCATCACTACAGCCCAGAGCCTGAAAAATAAACAGCAGCAACTCAAAGCCGAACAGGATATGCTCAATGAAAGGTGGACTAAGGTCCTCGCCGCTGAGGAATACGGCCATGAGCGACCTGTCAAAAGCTACCCTAAGCGCAAGCTGCTGCCACAATTCGACGATGAAGCCCTTGAGACAATACCGTCTAAATACAATCAGGCAGATCAACCAGACCGACCACCACATGGATGGGATAAAGCGACATATCAAGCCGAACACCAACCCACACCCCCTCGCCGAAGAGGTAGGGAGATAACTGCCGCGTGATACACATATCACTTGCAACATGACCTAGCCAATAAAGCTGGTCAGACTAGATCAATCTACGGATCAAGGGGTCGCGCCCCGATGCGAGACAATGGCTATGAAGCCCAGCGCGACGACCATTACTATACGCAGAATCAGAACCAAACTCAGATGTCAGCCAATCTTCGCCGCGATATTGCGCGATATAGAGGGGCCGCACACCCTTTATGCTTCACCAATGAGGTCATACGGCACCAATTTCTGGAAGGGTTTAAGCCCGTAAACATCGAACAGTATGATGGAAGGACGGATCCAGTCGTCTGGATTGAAGATTTTCTTCTCCACATTCACATGGCTCGAGGAGATGACCTTCACGCTATCAAATACCTTCCTCTAAAACTAAAGGGACCAGCACAACACTGGTTAAATAGCCTTCCAAAAAACTCCATTGGAACCTGGGAAGATTTGGAAGATGCTTTTTGGGACAACTTTCAGGGCACTTATGTCCGGCCACCGGATGCTGACGACTTCAGTCACATAATCCAGCAACCAGGTGAATCAGCTTGCAAACTTTGGAATCGGTTCTTAACTAAAAATAATAAGATCGTGGATTGTCCGGATGCTGAAGCCTTATCGTCCTTCAAACAAAGCGTCCGAGATGAATGGCTTGCCCGACACCTCGGACAAGAAAAACTGAAGACCATGGCAGCCTTAACTGCACTTATGATCCACTTCTGTGCGGGCGAGGATAGCTGGTTGGCTCGTAGAAGCAATAGCTCCGACGACCCCGGTACTTCTGAGGTGAGGGACGACAATGGTAAACCTTGTCGCAATAAAAACAAACGTTGGAACAACAATGACGACGCAGATGATACGACAGTCAATGCCGGATTCGTCGGCCCAAAGTCCGGTCAGCGGGAGAAACCTTTCAAAGGAAACAAAGACGGGCCATCCAGCTTGGATAAAATCCTTGAGAGGCTCTGTCAGATTCATGGCACACCCGATAAGCCTATGAACCACACCAACAGGAATTGTTGGGTTTTCAAACAGGTCGGTAAGATAAATACCGAAGACAAGGGAAAAGGACCTCCAAGCGAAGACGATGACACTACTAGGGAAAACTTTATACATAGCATCTTAGCAGTAGCGCTGGACAAAATCATGCGCTACTGCTACTTAGTAGTAGCGCATGCATATAAACCGCGCTACTGCTATAATTTTAGTAGTAGCGCGTACTAGGAAAAAGCGTTGCTGCTATGTTTGAACTGGGCGCACATGGCTAGCCCCACTTAGCAGTAGCGCGTATCCTCACCCAACGCTACTGCTATGCTCCTTAGCTGTAGCAGTTTTCTCGAACCCGCGCTACTACTAACCCTACCTTATGCTCCCCATGTGGCCGACCCTCTCACTCAGTCTCCCTCTCAGTCACTCTCGCCCGCGCCGATACCCGTCGTCTGCCGCCGCCGCCGTCCGTCCGCCACCGAGGTACTCCCTCCATCCCTGCTTCCCACCCTCCTCCTCCCACCGTGCCCTCCTCCCTCCGCCTACGGTCGCCCCCTGCTCCCTCCTCCTCCGGCTGACCCCTCCTTCCTCCTCCATCGGCAGCCCTCCTCCCACTGCCCCTCCCTCCTCCTCCTTCGGCCACCCCCTCCCCCTCCTCTCTCCTCCCTCCCTCCCTTGTCTCTGTTCTTGCAAATTGTAGGTCCAAAACAAAGGGGGGACTTGGAATCTTAAATCTGGGTTTGCAAAATGATGCTATGCTACTGAAGTTTCTGAATAAATTTTACAATAAAATGGATGTGCCTTGGGTTCAGTTAATTTGGGATTCTTATTATTTTGAACGAATTCCTCATGATACCACCCTTTGTGGCTCTTTTTGGTGGAGGGATGTCTG
>CAJFDF010001071.1:0-22195 GCA_904067115.1 Aegilops sharonensis
CATATGCTTGTTGCATTGCATATTGTCCGAAGAGTTTCCATATTTATAAAATAAAGGTAGAGACGACCATAATATTAATAACTTTATTATCCATGAAAGAATGTTGTTTTGATACACGCATCATATTGAATGTGTATACACCTAGGGAGTATAATCCTCATCCATGTACACTTTTGTGAAATCAGTTGTACTATTTTCAACGAACAATTCTCAAGTATTTTGAAGCACCTAATTCAGTTTTATATATACCTCCTGATTTTGTCTAATATTTAGGTTATCTTTGTCAAATGGGTGGTCGTGTTGTTTCTGCGCCGTCAACCATCTAAGAGCATCTCCAACAGGCGCGCAACGGGTGGCGCCCTAACATAACTTTTACAGCACCGAAATAGCAACTTTTTGCGCGCAGCAGAGCGCTGGCTCAAGTGGCCGTTCCAAAATATTGCACACTGAGCCGCTCCAGCAGGTGCTGCAAAAAAACACAGCGCACGCCCAGCAAACACAACATTTGACACTCAAATAGAACCAAGAAGATCAAACACATAAAAAATAAATCAACAATAAATAGTTCAATTTATTACAACTCAAACAAATAGTTTATCTTCCAATACAACAAATAGTTCAATAATACAACATCAAACATACAAATCACTAGTTTTGTCGGTCATTCTATGCCCACCACTCCTTGATTAGATTCTTTTGAAGATCATCATGCGTTTCGGCACGTCGAATGGCACGACACGAGGCAACAAATCCGGCCACCCTCGCAGCCCTCCGCCGCACTAGCACGGGACGTCCCAAGAGCCCATACTGAAAGTAGTCTAAACTTGCCCACTCTCATTCTCGATGATCATGTTATGCACCAAATTCATCTACAAATGTGAAGTTGAAGCAATACATACATTGCAAGCGTTNATTTATCATGTGTTTTGTATGTCTCGAAACATGAGAATTAGCAAATAAGTCAAGTTTGTATCCTCGAAACCATGAGTCGAGAAGATGGCATGATGTGACACTCACCAACGAGGCGGTCCGGCCCTTTATAAAATCTCCTAAGTTGGAGCCCCTTCAATCCTTCATGATGTACGAATCTACAGCATGGCCTCACCACCCCATCTCAACAAACACCTCAAACCATTGTTCCAGCTCGTCGTAAACAACTTCCTTGTGTTCGTCGCCGCGCCGGTGGCAGCCATAGTGGTCCTCCGTAAAGCCGCACAGCTCGGACCCGAGGAGATCCTCTCCCGGCTCCATGGTTTACGACAGGTTCACGTTCTGCTCGTCGTCTTCCTCCCGCTTGCCTTGGCCACCCTCTACCTCATGAGTCACCCTCGTAGCGTGTACCTCGTCGACTACGCTTGCTGCCGGCCAAAATCCAATTGCCGTGTCTCCATAGGCTCCTCCGTCGAGAATGTTCGCTTCTCGCCTTACCTCGATGATGGAGGTGTCGACTTCATGACGCGCATGCTCAAGCGCTCGGGCCTCGGTGACCAGACCTACCTCCATCCTTCATTCCACTATATCCCCCCGCGATGCTGCTTAAGTGATGCTCGTGACGAGGCGGAGCAGGTCATCTTTGCAGCCGTGGACGACTTGTTCGCCAAGACCGGCATAAGTCCTGGAGCTATCGACATACTCGTCACCAACTGCAGTGGCTTCAACACGACCCCAAGCTTGGCTGACATCGTCGTGAACAAGTACAAGCTTAGAGCCGACATCCGAAGCGTGCACATATCCGGCATGGGGTGCAGCGCGGGGGTAATTTCCCTAGAAGTCGCGAGAAACCTCCTGCAGGCGGCATCGCAGGGCGCCTGCGCCCTGATGGTGTCCACAGAGGGTACCTCTATCATCAACTATGCCGGCAAGAACAGGGGGATGCTACTGCCATACGCCCTGTTCCGCATGGGCGCGGCGGCGGTGCTGCTGTCGACGTCCAAGTCCATGGCCCGATTCCGGCTCACGCNAAGATCATCATGCGTTTCGGCACGTCGAATGGCATGACACGAGGCAACAAATCCGGCCACCCTCGCAGCCCTCCGCCGCACTAGCACGGGACGTCCCAAGAGCTCATACTGAAAGTAGTCTAAACTTGCCCACACTCATTCTCGATGATCATGTTATGCACCAAATTCATCTACAAATGTGAAGTTGAAGCAATACATACATTGCAAGCGTTTTGTCAAACACCTTCTGGGCGCTGAGCGGCAGTGGGCGACGCCCTCGAGGGGCAGCGGCGACGAGAGGAGGTGGAGGAAGCAGCGGCGGCATGCGGGGATATGCCGGGGAAGCGCCGTCGGGGTGCCAGAGCAAATGGGAAGGTGCGGGCGGCGGCACCAGCGCCTGGATCTGGCGGTTGGTGGAAGTCGCGCGCGAGTCATCGCTATCCAGCGCGTGTGAGCGGACGGACGAAATAAGCGGCGCGTGATGCCCTTTTGCTCTACGCGCTGAACCAACTATACCGCGCGCCTGTTTTTTGCGTATCCGCTGGAGCGCCCATTCCGGCTGCGCTCGGGCAAAAAAGGCCATTTTTCTAGCGCGGCGCTAAAAGGACTCTCTGGTCTTTCCACCAAAGCGCATAAGAACTCTCCCTCATTTCCCTTGACGAAGAAATGCATCATAGTGTATCAATCACTCTCACTCATATTGCCACCAACCAACAACAAATTAACGAACTATAACGTTGTTTGTTAGGAGAGAGGAATTAATCTCCGGTACACGTCAACAGCTCATCTAAGACACATTTATCATGTGTTTTGTATGTCTCGAAACATGAGAATTAGCAAATAAGTCAAGTTTGTATCCTCGAAACCATGAGTCGAGAAGATGGCATGATGTGACACTCACCAACGAGGCGGTCCGGCCCTTTATAAAATCTCCTAAGTTGGAGCCCCTTCAATCCTTCATGATGTACGAATCTACAGCATGGCCTCACCACCCCATCTCAACAAACACCTCAAACCATTGTTCCAGCTCGTCGTAAACAACTTCCTTGTGTTCGTCGCCGCGCCGGTGGCAGCCATAGTGGTCCTCCGTAAAGCCGCACAGCTCGGACCCGAGGAGATCCTCTCCCGGCTCCATGGTTTACGACAGGTTCACGTTCTGCTCGTCGTCTTCCTCCCGCTCGCCTTGGCCACCCTCTACCTCATGAGTCGCCCTCGTAGCGTGTACCTCGTCGACTACGCTTGCTGCCGGCCAAAATCCAATTGTCGTGTCTCCATAGGCTCCTCCGTCGAGAATGTTCGCTTCTCGCCTTACCTCGATGATGGAGGTGTCGACTTCATGACGCGCATGCTCAAGCGCTCGGGCCTCGGTGACCAGACCTACCTCCATCCTTCATTCCACTATATCCCCCCGCGATGCTGCTTAAGTGATGCTCGTGACGAGGCGGAGCAGGTCATCTTTGCAGCCGTGGACGACTTGTTCGCCAAGACCGGCATAAGTCCTGGAGCTATCGACATACTCGTCACCAACTGCAGTGGCTTCAACCCGACCCCAAGCTTGGCTGACATCGTCGTGAACAAGTACAAGCTTAGAGCCGACATCCGAAGCGTGCACATATCAGGCATGGGGTGCAGCGCGGGGGTAATTTCCCTAGAAGTCGCGAGAAACCTCCTGCAGGCGGCATCGCAGGGCGCCTGCGCCCTGATGGTGTCCACAGAGGGTACCTCTATCATCAACTATGCCGGCAAGAACAGGGGGATGCTACTGCCATACGCCCTGTTCCGCATGGACGCGGCGGCGGTGCTGCTGTCGACGTCCAAGTCCATGGCCCGATTCCGGCTCACGCACATCGTGCGAACGCTCACCGCCGCACAGGACAGAGCTTACCTGTGCATTTCCATGAAAGGGGACGATGAGGGAGAAACAGGAGCATGCCTGTCCAAGGACCTTGTGTCAGTCGCCGACAAAGCTCTCACGGCCAACATCAAGGCAGTAGGGTCCCTCATGCTCCCGCGCTCGGAGAAGCTGCTCTTTGCGATCTCGTTCATTGCGCGGAAGGTGCTGAGAAGGAAGATCAAGCTATATGTCCCTGATTTCTGGGCGGCCTTCCATCAGTTTTGCATCCATTCCGGTGGCCGGGCAGTGATCGATGCGGTGCAAAATAGCTTAAGCTTATCAGACAGGGATGTGGAGCCATCACAAATGACACTTCACCGGTTCGGGAACACGTCCAGCAGTTCATTGTGGTACGAACTTGCATACATTGAGGCTAAGAGAAGGATGCGGAAGGGCAACCGAGTGTGGATGATCGGGTTCGGTTCTGGGTTCAAGTGCAACAGCGCCGTGTGGCAGTGCATGACGCCTGCCAGCAACACCACTATTGGCACGCCATGGGCTGATTCTCTTCATATGTATCCTCTCAACAACATCTCGGAGGAAGTGGGCTGAAAACTTGGTGCACGGACGAGTACAATTCAATTCATACCATAGTATTGATTTGTCTGTTTAACTTTGCTTTATCCATAGCACACTGAGACAAAGAAAATGTATGTAATGTTGTTGGAGTAAAAATAGGAAAATAAATCACGTTTGTGGATAAGTAGAGCAACATATAAAACACATTTATACATGTATCTGCAATCCTTTTTTCTACTAAACGGCCACACCCACAACCTCTGCCTCAAGGAGTGCACACAACTGTCTTTACTAAAAGACAATATTAATGATCATGATTCTTCTCAGTCCTAATCAAAAGAAGGTGGTGGAGTCTAAATCATTATGAGCCTAACAACATCAACATGTTCTAACACAGACTTAATGATTTGCATTTTTGTTAGGATCACGTGGAAAATGGAGGATGGCATGTGGAACCTCCATTTTTTGTGAGCCTTTTTCTCTTTCTCGCAGTTTAAATAATTACTAGGTGGAGTAACCCCGCAAAAATGTTTTTTACTAGACGGAGTAAAATTCGAGCAGAACGTACTTGGGACATGAGCTGGGTTGCTAAGCAAAATTTTCCTAAAAAAAGAACAATTCTGATGAGCGAGCAGCGTGGAATCCACAAATAAACACCACGACTGACGACAAAAGAGGGAAATGCCCACTTTAAACAGAACCCACTAGTAGTGAACAACTCATAGTAGGCGGACGGCGCCTCGCTCGTGGACTCGGCCGATTAATGTTTTTTTTTCTTCACATCGGCACAGAGCGCCAGGTTTTCGTCAGTGCGGTTTGCACTTTGTACTCCCTTCGTCCAAAAAAGCATTTCTTAAATTTATTTAGATATGAATGTATCTATACATATTTTAGTGTTACATATATCCGTATCTAAATAAACTCAAAAAAGCTTTTGGGAACGGAGTTAATATTTTATTAGGAAACTTCTATACGCCTCTCCATCTGGGTTTCTTTTCTGTTTTTTTATTGTTCGTCTGGTTTTATTTTAGGTTTTTAGTTAGTTTTTCCTTCTCCTTTTATTTTCCCTTTTTTCTTGTTTATCTTTAATCACAAACATTTTTCTAATACACGAACTTTTCTAAATTCAGGAACTTTTTCAAAATCATGAAAAAAAAAAAGTTCATGAACTTCGCCCAATTCATGAACTTTTATTGAAATCCGTGAACTTTTTTTGAGCTCACGAACTTTTTCAATTTCATGAACATTTTTGAAGACACGAACTTTTTTCATATTCTCAAAGTTTTTCAAGTTCTGGAAAATTTCTTGAATTCGTGAACTTTTTCTGAAATTTGTGAGCTTTGCTCAGTTTTTGCAAAAAAAAATTGAATCCGATAAATTTTTTCAGATTCACGAACTTCTTTCAAGTTCATCAACATTTCTAACAAATATGAACTATGTTTTAGTTCCTGAACATTGTTTTTCAAGTTCAACAACATTTCTTAAAACTCATGAACTTTTTTTGAGCTTGCGAATTTTTTTCCTATTCATGGACATTTTTTGAGGCTACCAAATATATCAAATTCATGAACTTTTTCAAAAACTGAACTTTTCAAATTCTCAAACTTTTATCAGTTTTTTTTGAATCGACGAACCTTTTCCAGTTCTCAAACTTTTTACTAATCCATCAACTTTGTTTCAAAATTATATGAACTTTTCGAATTCATGATTTTTTCCCGTATTCGTGAACTTTTGTTTTGTTGAATTCTTGAACGTTGCTTTTGGAAACGTATGTCCTTCATTAAAATTCATGTTGTAAGAAATCATCAGATTTTTGAAAATTCCTATTTTTTCATTAGTTAATGGCCTGTCAACTGGTCAACCGTCAATTGGCAACCGATTTAACCGGCGTGATGGGTCATTTAATGGGCCACAACCCTCTTAATAGGAACTACTAGGAATCAGACTACTGATCCCAGCATCCTATCAGACTAGTGGAAAGCCATTGGATGGGATCCCTCACACCCGTTGGATAAGAAACACATATCTCGTTAGGAGTTTCCATAACAGAACCAATTAATGCTGATTATGAATAATGAATTTAGTAATTATTAATCACTATAAATCAGGTCATTGTTTCCAGATTATGCTGGATGTGCCATAACGAACCATCACGATATTGAAGAAAATTATTTTTGGATTGTAAGGAAAGTAATAACTCTAAAAAAGTGATTATTGTTGCTTCCTTACTAAGCAAAATTTGTTTCCATAGTAATTCAATTCTGCTTCCAACGAAATTGTAATTTTCTTCAATTTGAAAAAATTATTTACAACAATAAATTTATGTTTCAGTCGACACGAGGATTTGCTTCCATCATTTATGATGTTTGCTTACGTGGAATATGGTATTTTGTGCTTGGAACAGTATATTTTCTGAAAAGCATCAGGATATTGCTTCCATCGAAAATAAAAATATTCATGCCAGCATATTTTGCTTCCATTGGCCAACGAGATTGCTTCCAGGACAACTAAGATTGTTTGCAACTTTTTTTGTTTCCAATGTAGAAAATGTGTGGTTCCAACGATTAGAGAATTATAATGATGTAGCTTTAATTTTTTGAATGAAAAAATAGTTCTTTCTATCAACATGGCTTCCAAAAGAGAAAACAATTGCTTCGAAAGAAAATAGTATTTGCTTCCAAAGAGTAGCTTGCAAAAATTAGAATGCATTTGCTTCCAGAATCTGCTTTGGAATACAAAAAGAATGGGATGCAGGGTTAGGTTGTGCCCACGGTCCACGATGGAGACGGTGCAGGTGTAGGGGACACGTCTGTGCGGCCATGGAAGCACTGGTCTACCTAGTCGGTGACGTCGCTAGTCTCCACGCCAACGAGATCACAGAAGCACCCGCTGCAATGATGCATCCTTGAACATGGGCACCTCCACGTAAACAGGTGCTGTCGAGGAGGAGCGCCGATGTGATCAGAGAGGTAGCCACGAGCAGTGAAGACGATGCCGAACAAGGGACTCGTGATGACCTCCCGCCGTTGCTGGTAAGCCACGAAGGCACCAATGGAGGGGAAGATGGAGTAGGGAGGGGAAGATGGAGTAGGGAGGAAGGAACGGATCTTGGCAACAACGCTGGGAAGGAATAATTAGAGGGAGGTTGTTATGCACGGAAGAGTGATTAGAGGGAGGTAGTTATGCACAACAGATATGCTGAGGGAGAACACTACACAGATGATGCTGCTTTGCGGTCCACTAGTTCCAGCTAAAGATGGGCGCGATGAGAACTGAGGAAGAAGGCGCTGCTGATCCTGTGTAGTAAGCTGCTGGCGTGTTTGTTTTGCAGAAGGATAGCCGTTGATGCATCCTGGGAGCCAGGCTGGGTGAACTGGGTGGTGCCTTTTAGAACTTGGTAGGAGGATTCTGGTAGTTCTTTTGGAGTTTTGGTGTTATGGCGGCTGTGGCCTGGCGTCTGATGGTGTTATCTGTAAGACTTGTGATACTTTCTGTAGGTGTTCGTTAGCGCGGTTTTGGGTGACATCAGGTTTTCGCCCCATGATCTATTGTTCCTGATGACAGGCGCAGATAGTGGGTTTCCTGATGTTGCCCCGAACTCGCTTTTCCTCTTTCTTTCTAGCCTTGCTGGTTTCAGTTCCTGAGACATTGTATTTCCGTTATGAAAGTATTGAAAAGGGGAAAAGCCCGATTCGAAAAAAATGGGTGATGCAATTTTGACCGTGAGATTAAACATGGATTAACGGCAGTCGACTAGTCTGATGCATTGCTTCTAATCAGACTATAGATAGCAAGCGTTTCCCCTCTTAATACACGAATGAACACCGTCGCCCGCTCTTGGCGTTATAGGCGCTGAGGAAGAGATTCAGTGGTGCTGAGGGGGCGAAAGCTATATCTCGCGTAAAGCGAGATATATGCTCGGCTTGCCTGAAGCATTTCCATCGTGCATGATATCTGGGCCGACCCATTTACCGGGTTCGCCCCCATGGCTGGCTGCATACCCTTTGATTGTTCCCTTCAGTTTTTTTTCTTTAGGTTTAATTTGATTGTTCTTTATTTATTTTTTTAGTTTTCCCTCTTTTTTTCGTTTCTCTATTGGGTTTACTTTCCCCCTTAGTTTTCACACATGTTTTCTTTGTTTCTTTCTTGATTTTTACAGGTTTTCTTTCCTTCTGTTTTTATTTGATTTTATTTTTTGCTTCTTTGTCGGTTTTCATGGGTTTTTTTTCTATCACAATTCTAATTTTCTTCAGTACACATTATATATTTCTTGTGTGCACTTGAAAAATTGGTTTGATTCACGTTGAACATTATTTAGTTACACGATGTACAGTTTTTTAGTACATGGTTTGAACACTTTTTTTCATACATGGTCACTATGTTTCCAATACACATTTGAAATTGTTTTTTATGGTTATAATTTTTTTTAAAAATACGCGAGCACTTTATACATTTTATAACCATTTTTTAAATGCCACAAACATTATTTTTGAAACATGAGGACATTTCATTTCTTTAAAATGTCCCATATATTTGTTAATGGTATGAAACATTTCTTTATATACTACACATACATTTTTTACATTGTATACTTTTTTCCAATTTTTCACATACATTTTTTGAAACGTAGGAACTCTTTTTTTGAACACTATCGGCATTTTTTTAATTGCGTTAAAAAATATACTTTGGTAAAAAAAATAAACTCATGGGTCGCGATATTTTTGGTTAAATCTAAGTTTTCAAAATAGATTCATATAAATTAAATAGAACAGCAAAAAAGATGAAGAAAAATATTTTAGCACGGCGTCATGGCGTGCTCGCGAACGCGGGTGACGGTGAAGCACGGCTGCTGCGCCGGGCCGAGCCACTACGACTCCTCTTGACACGAGGCTGCCTATGTCTCGTTATAAGTGAGACACAGGCGGGCCCTGATGTGGATTTGTCTTTTGTGGGGAAATTTAAAAGTTACACGTGTCTCATTTTATGCGGATGAAAGACTGTCTGATGTCTAAATTAAAATCAGTTAGCTGATAAGGAGAAACCCTCAAGATTTTAACCTAGTTTAAGAACACTTGTACATGATGACATACTCCCTCCGTCCGAAAATACTTGTCATCAAAATGAATAAAAGGGATGTATCTAGATGTATTTTAGTTCTAGATACAACCCTTTTTGTCCATCTTGATGACAAGTTTTTTCGGACGGATGGAGTACATGGGTAATACTTTTGAACTTCTACGCCAAGGGGCTAATCGTAAGATCCCATGGCTATGATTAGATAATGTACCAAATAAATGTTTAGATGTTTATTAATGTGGATTTTTTGTCCTGTTTCTCTCTTTTTAATTTGTATTGTTAGAGGCGTTTTAGCACATGGGAGCATATGCTCCTGGTTTTTGAAATGTGTTTTAAACATATTTTAAAATGTCACAAAATTCTGACCAAATGATTCCCGCGTACATCTCGACATTCTACGTGCACACAAACTCATTTCACGGAAAACCGACAAGCTTTATGTCACATGTAAAAAAGACAAAAATTAGTGTTAAAAAAGGCTTGTCATGAGATATATTTTTTTGTCTTTTTTACACAAGGCGTAAAAAATGTTGGGTTTTCACGAAACTTGGCGTGCACACATACAATATTGAGATGTACACGTCAAATTTGTGTTCGGAATTTTTTGACATTTCAAAATATATTTTTCAATGCCAGGAGCATATGCTTCCATTTGCCAAAATGAATTTCCGATATTGGAAATGACATAGTATTATGGCGGGGAATCGAATAGAATCACCCACGCAATCAAATCAATACGTGATCTCAGTGGCAAGCTCAAGTTCTTTGGAAGAGGAGTGGTCGATCGGCAGGTTTAGAGCATCTATAACCATGATTTGCATAATCTAGTGCCCTAAAGTACTAGAAAAAACAAGTAATCAAACATATGGGGGCAGCTGGAGTTCACCACTTCTTTGCCGGCAGCTTCCACTTGGGATCTTTGGAGCGGTGGTTGTCCTCGACGTAGGCGTTGGCGGGGGACGCGCGTCATCATCCGTCATGTCGTTGTCGTCGTCGTCGAAGGAGGAGCCGCTGCCACCGCCTTCTGCCGAGCCAACCTTTTAGACTGCTCGAGCGCTCGACGAAACGCCGATGCATTCTTGGGTGTGTGTGGGGGGGGGTAAGGAAACGTATAACGGCGGGGGTGGGTGTAATCAGCGTTGAATAGGGTGTGTGTCCAGCCATATTCGAACCACAGCGTTAGAACGCACGCACATCGTGCTAGCCGCTGCACCACAAGGTCGCTTCTGTTTATGACAGAGATTGACTTTATTTATACATTTGACAATGATAATTTATTTGAAGCCAAGCTACGCACCGCACAGGGTTGTGAACAAGGTTTTTTTTTCTCAATCTTGGTATATTTCGTTTGATTCAAAACTATATTCTTTAGCACGGTCATCAAAAGAGTTCTCGAGGGTTCCTCATCGGTGGTTTGCTTTGGTGGTATGACGCAATCTACAGACAACGGCTTGACGCAGAGGATATAGTTGTGCGGCGGCAGCATTTGGTTTCTTGGCCAAAGCATGTTGCTGCTGAGAAAGTGAAAAAGTGATGGCAATAACACATGATTGACTTAGACGAGCTCCGTGGTGAAAACCTAGGTCTAACCATGTTGGTTATATTTGGCAATGGCGATGTTGTTGCATCGTCACCTTGTTAAAGGCATTGCTCGGATATGATCCATCTAATTATTCAGGGTGAAAACCTAGATTCCGACCTTTGGTGGTTGAATCCAGTGACAGCGACATTTGAGCGTTGCTACCTTCCTAAAGGCATTGCTGTTGAAGAACCCTCGTTGTCTTTGTGGTGTTATTATGTTGTTGGTGCGGATATGGGCATAGCTGTAGTTTGTCACTGACGGATTTGATCGCTTCGAGTTCTTTTTTNCTACAGACAACGGCTTGACGCAGAGGATATAGTTGTGCGGCGGCAGCATTTGGTTTCTTGGCCAAAGCATGTTGCTGCTGAGAAAGTGAAAAAGTGATGGCAATAACACATGATTGACTTAGACGAGCTCCGTGGTGAAAACCTAGGTCTAACCATGTTGGTTATATTTGGCAATGGCGATATTGTTGCATCGTCACCTTGTTAAAGTCATTGCTCGGATATGATCCATCTAATTATTCAGGGTGAAAACCTAAATTCCGACCTTTGGTGGTTGAATCCAGTGACAGCGACGTTTGAGCGTTGCTACCTTCCTAAAGGCATTGCTGTTGAAGAACCCTCGTTGTCTTTGTGGTGTTATTATGTTGTTGGTGCGGATATGGGCATAGCTGCAGTTTGTCACTGACGTATTTGATCGCTTCGAGTTCTTTTTTCTCTCGCTTAGGCATAGGTTTGGTCCGATATGACTTTGCTATTCCGTAGTGTGTTGTGTGTGCGTTGGTATTGGCTGTGTGCATCCTAGCTATGCAGAGGCCGGGTGTGTGCTCATATTGTTTGTATCCTCTTGATGCTTCATCTTGAGTTAATAAAATCCACCCTTTATCCAAAAAATTGATTTTCTCTAGAAAAAACATATAGTAATTGACTTGAAGCCAAAATACGTGCCACATAGGGTTTTTTTTGAACATCAGTACAGACACAAGCGCTCATATACACGTGCATACACTCATCCCTATGAACGCACACACGCACACCCTATCCCTATGAGCACCTCCGAAAGCCGGCATATCATCTTGAGATTTACGATGTCACCGTATTTTTTTCTCATTTCTCGTTTTTTCCCGGAGGAACCGAAAAAACAGGTATTCGTAAACTTGTATTCAACACGTACACACTCATACATAAACAGCTAATCGTTACCAAACAGGAGTAACGGTTTCAAGTACCGCTGTATCATCAGATAACGGATCGAAAACAGCGAACCAAACACCAGAAGAGTCCGACAAGGACTCCCTCGCTCGCGCGTATGTGTGTATATATAAACATCCAGGTGCCTGATTTCTCATCCAAACTATCAAATCATAGCATTGGGTGCAATGGCAAGCATGAGTTCTTCGTTCGAGAAGGACGAGGAGCCGGCGGATCCGCAGGTTCAGAAAACCGCAACAGCCGATCCGGCCGGCGGCGGCGGGCCGGCCGGAAACCATGCCGAGCCGTCGACGACGGAGATCAAGAAGAAGAAGAAGAAGGTGTTGATTCATGTGCCAGATAGCGATGTGAAACGTGTCCTCTCCTACAAGGAAAAACCCATCGATACGGAGGTGGACGAGCTCTGGGTCAGGAGAGACCAAGAACTGGCTGCCAACTAGGGCATCATGCTGGCCAACTTGGCCATGTTCAAGGAGCTCACCAAGGAGCGGATGCTCGAGGAGCAGAGAGACTTTAGGCAGCAACTAAAAACCAAGGGCAGAGTCACCTACAAGCTTGAGATTGACGAGGACGATGAAAGATTTAAAGATGATGAATCCAGCAGCTCTGCTGGAGCAGGACGGCAGAGATACCGCCCCGGGGTCATGAAAAAGCAAGATGGACAGACCAGGAAGCTTAATTAAACGAAAATCGGTTCTGGTTTTTATCAGGAAGATCCATCCATCTGAGAGTACAAGTCTTTTTTTCCACTTTGTTTAGTCAAGATTTTCATCAACAGTTGCACTAGAATGTTAGTATCTGCTTGTATCCTTTTGACAGAAAGAAAAGGCTGTTAATTATGTGCTTTCCCTCTGCTCCGTTCGAGAAGATGCAGTGGTCGGGTGTGTGTGGGTGGTTGGCTTTGGCTTTGGCTAGCTGTAAGTACTGGGAACTAGTTTGTTGATCAAGGTGTGCGGAAAAACTGAATTTACACATGTTTCTTAAGCTACACATGGTCAGATTTTCATGACACGCATACACATGTGCGGCAGCAGGAGGCCGGAGGTGGGCGGTGCACAAATCTAGCTCAAGTCAACAGCGATGTACGAGGACGTGTCCCGATGACGCCAGTATGTGGTGTCAGTGCGTCAAGCATTCAAGCGTAAACAAGCTAGTTAGGCTAGCTAGCTGCAACAGAGTACATCTGGGTATGGATGCGATTGCGGTGGTTACCTATCGACGACTATTCTGGCCCCTACCCATGACCAGATCAACTGCCCTGGTCGGCCACGCCATGCAGGTCATGTTGGACAACTTAATATTTTTCTTCTTCTTTGAAGAATTCGAATGTATGATAAAAGTTCTGCAGAAGTATAAAATATCTCAAACAATAATGAAAATTGCATTAACGCCCCTAGATCACCGACGACCACTATCGCCGCTAGAACAAGGCATTGATGCACTGCCAGAACTTCTCAGAATCGAGCAAAGCTCCATAAGAGAGTGAATGAACAACATTGTGCAAAATAGTTTCGAAACATCATTAAAATGAAACTTCAAAACAATCCGGACGCCTCTATTTAGCAAAGTTCCAATACAGGCTCACTTGCAAAAAAAANAAGCTTAATTAAACGAAAATCGGTTCTGGTTTTTATCAGGAAGCTCCATCCATCTGAGAGTACAAGTCTTTTTTTCCAATTTGTTTAGTCAAGATTTTCATCAACAGTTGCACTAGAATGTTAGTATCTGCTTGTATCCTTTTGACAGAAAGAAAAGGCTGTTAATTATGTGCTTTCCCTCTGCTCCGTTCGAGAAGATGCAGTGGCCGGGTGTGTGTGGGTGGTTGGCTTTGGCTTTGGCTAGCTGTAAGTACTGGGAACTAGTTTGTTGATCAAGGTGTGCGGAAAAACTGAATTTACACATGTTTCTTAAGCTACACATGTTCAGATTTTCATGACACGCATACACATGTGCGGCAGCAGGAGGCCGGAGGTGGGCGGTGCACAAATCTAGCTCAAGTCAACAGCGATGTACGAGGACGCGTCCCGATGACGCCAGTATGTGGTGTCAGTGCGTCAAGCATTTCAAGCGTAAACAAGCTAGTTAGGCTAGCTAGCTGCAACAGAGTACATCTAGGTATGGATGCGATTGCGGTGGTTACCTATCGACGACTATTCTGGCCCCTACCCATGACCAGATCAACTGCCCTGGTCGGCCACGCCATGCAGGTCATGTTGGACAACTTAATATTTTTCTTCTTCTTTGAAGAATTCGAATGTATGATAAAAGTTCTGCAGAAGTATAAAATATCTCAAACAATAATGAAAATTGCATTAACGCCCCTAGATCACCGACGACCACTATCGCCGCTAGAACAAGGCATTGATGCACTGCCAGAACTTCTCAGAATCGAGCAAAGCTCCATAAGAGAGTGAATGAACAACATTGTGCAAAATAGTTTCGAAACATCATTAAAATGAAACTTCAAAAAATCCGGACGCCTCTATTTAGCAAAGTTCCAATACAGGCTCACTTGCAAAAAAAATAGTTTCATATAGGCTATTTCTTGATTTAGTCTGGCCCTTTCCATAAATTTTAAGAAAATAAGCACATTAGCTGTGTGCTTTTGCAAACTACAAAAATTATGTCACCACTCATCATCTATCTGGATCGATGCATGCGCACACACAGCCTCACAGGTAGTCCATGCTGCAAAATTAATTAAAAGGCTATCACTCCACGGGGAGCGAGCTAATATGGCACACTTTTTTGCCATCTTGCGCTTTGATTTGTAGGAAGAATGCACGTCAACACACCCGCCGCTCGTGATCGATCGATGTCCGTCTAGCCGACTATACTAAAAGCTGGATGCACTCACCCAAGTGGCTGTTTATCGCAGAGGATGCAGGCAACCTAGCTATAGTATGAAGCATTTTCGAATAAAGCTACAGTAATGAAGTGACTAGAACAACTCCTGTCCCTTCCAAGATCGAAGGTCTACTTTTTCTGATCGAGAAATCCAAACCGTGGATTCCTTGAAGAAAAGGAGGGCATGCACTTGATGATGGGTCGATCCAAACCGTCCGCCGCAGTACAAAACTGGTACTAGGAATAATGCAGGATTCCCGCCAGATCGCTATAATGGTCACTACTTTAGAACGGACGGTGTACATTAGCACGTACCGCCACTGTTCCGCTTCCTCGCTTCCAGTAGTACAATAATTTGCTAATAGGAACGATCAAGAGAGAGTTTTGGACGTTAACTAACTAGCTAGGTCTGATTTGATTGCTTACTATATAGCCAGGGCTAGCAAGTAGCAACATTGTAAGGCCGAGAAATACGATTCGACACGTGTCTTTTCCTTCCGATTCATTTCCGTTCAAAAAGTCAGAAGAGAAAAGGCTAACCATGGAGGAATATAAGTGGATTGGAGGCGTGATGACAGTCAGGTGGCCGCCGATTGATCGACGAACGGTCCAGACTATGCCGGCAAGAACAGGGGGATGCTACTGCCGTACGCCCTGTTCCGCATGGGCGCGGCGGCGGTGCTGCTGTCGACGTCCAAGTCCATGGCCCGATTCCGGCTCACGCACATCGTGCGAACACTCACCGCCGCACAGGACAGAGCTTACCTGTGCATTTCCATGAAAGAGGACGATGAGGGAGAAACAGGAGCATACCTGTCCAAGGACCTTGTGTCAGTCGCCGACGAAGCTCTCACGGCCAACATCAAGGCAGTAGGGTCCCTCATGCTCCCGCGCTCGGAGAAGCTGCTCTTTGCGATCTCGTTCATTGCAAGGAAGGTGCTGAGCAACAAGATGAAGCTATATGTCCCGGATTTTCAGACGGCCTTCCAACACTTCTGCATCCATTCCGGTGGCCGGGCAGTGATCGACGCGGTGCAAACTAGCTTAAGCTTATCAAACAGGGATGTGGAGGCATCACGGATGACGCTTCATCGGTTCGGGAACACGTCTAGCAGTTCATTGTGGTACGAACTTGCATACATTGAGGCCAAGAGGCGGATGCGGAAGGGCGACCGGGTGTGGATGATTGGTTTCGGTTCTGGGTTCAAGTGCAACAGCGCTGTGTGGCAGTGCATCAGGCCGGCCAGCAACACCACTATTGACACGCCATGGGCTGATTCTATTCATTTGTATCCTCTCAACAACGTGCACAGACGAGTACAATTCAATCCATACCATAGTATTGATTTGTCTGTTTAACTTTGCTTTATTCATAGNTCCGATTCATTTCCGTTCAAAAAGTCAGAAGAGAAAAGGCTAACCATGGAGGAATATAAGTGGATTGGAGGCGTGATGACAGTCAGGTGGCCGCCGATTGATCGACGAACGGTCCAGACTATGCCGGCAAGAACAGGGGGATGCTACTGCCGTACGCCCTGTTCCGCATGGGCGCGGCGGCGGTGCTGCTGTCGACGTCCAAGTCCATGGCCCGATTCCGGCTCACGCACATCGTGCGAACACTCACCGCCGCACAGGACAGAGCTTACCTGTGCATTTCCATGAAAGAGGACGATGAGGGAGAAACAGGAGCATACCTGTCCAAGGACCTTGTGTCAGTCGCCGACGAAGCTCTCACGGCCAACATCAAGGCAGTAGGGTCCCTCATGCTCCCGCGCTCGGAGAAGCTGCTCTTTGCGATCTCGTTCATTGCAAGGAAGGTGCTGAGCAACAAGATGAAGCTATATGTCCCGGATTTTCAGACGGCCTTCCAACACTTCTGCATCCATTCCGGTGGCCGGGCAGTGATCGACGCGGTGCAAACTAGCTTAAGCTTATCAAACAGGGATGTGGAGGCATCACGGATGACGCTTCATCGGTTCGGGAACACGTCTAGCAGTTCATTGTGGTACGAACTTGCATACATTGAGGCCAAGAGGCGGATGCGGAAGGGCGACCGGGTGTGGATGATTGGTTTCGGTTCTGGGTTCAAGTGCAACAGCGCTGTGTGGCAGTGCATCAGGCCGGCCAGCAACACCACTATTGACACGCCATGGGCTGATTCTATTCATTTGTATCCTCTCAACAACGTGCACAGACGAGTACAATTCAATCCATAACATAGTATTGATTTGTCTGTTTAACTTTGCTTTATTCATAGCACACTGAGACAAAGAAAATATATGTAAGGTTGTTGGAGAAAAAATAGGAAAATAAAGCATGTTTGTGGGGAAGTAGAGCAACATATAAAACACATTTAGACATGTATCTGGCACCCTATTTTCTACTTAACGGCCACACCCACAACCTCTGCCTCAAGGAGTGCACACAACTATCTTTACTAAAAGATAATATTAATGATCATGATTCTTCTCAATCCCAATCAAAAGTAGGTGGTGGAGTGTAAATCATTATGATCCTAACAACATCAACATGTTCTAACACAAATTTAGTGATTTGCATTTTTGTTAGGATCACGTAGAAAATGGAGGATGGCATGTGGAGCCACCATTATTCGTGAGCCTTTTTCTCTTTCTCGCAGTTTAAATAATTACTAGGTGGAGTAACCCCGCAAAAATGTTTTTACTAGATGGAGTAAAATTCGAGCAGAACGTACTTGGGACATGAGCTGGGTTGCTAAGCAAAATTTTCCTAAAAAAAGAACAATTCCGATGAGCGAGCAGCGTGGAATCCATAAATAAACACCACGACTGACGGCAAAAGAGGGAAATGCCCACTTTAAACAGAACTCATTAGTAGTGAACAGCTCATTTCTCTTTCTCGCAGTTTAAATAATTACTAGGCGGAGTAACCCCGCAAAAATGTTTTTACTAGATGGAGTAAAATTCGAGCAGAACGTACTTGGGACATGAGCTGGGTTGCTAAGCAAAATTTTCCTAAAAAAAAAGAACAATTCCGATGAGCGAGCAGCGTGGAATCCATAAATAAACACCACGACTGACGGCAAAAGAGGGAAATGCCCACTTTAAACAGAACTCATTAGTAGTGAACAGCTCATAGTAGGCGGACGGCGCCTTGCTCGTGGACTCGGCCGATTAATGTTTTTTTCTTCACATCGGCACAGAGCGCCAGGTTTTCGTGCGTGCGGTTTGCACTTTCTACTCCCTTCGTCCAAAAAAAGCATGACTTAAATTTATTTAGATATGAATGTATCTAGACATATTTTAGTGTTAGATATATCCGTATCTAGATAAACTCAGAAAAGCTTTTGGGAACGGAGTTAATATTTTGTTAGGAAACTTCTATACGCCTCTCCATCTGGGTTTCTTTTCTGTTTTTTTATTGTTTGGCTGGTTTTATTTTAGGTTTTTAGTTAGTTTTTCCTTCTCCTTTTATTTCCCCTTTTTTCTTGTTTATCTTTAATCACAAACATTTTTCTAATCCACAAACTTTTCTAAATTCAGGAACTTTTTCAAAATCATGGAAAAAACAAGTTCCTGAACTTCGCTCAATTCATGTACTTTTATTGAAATTCATGAACTTTTTTCGAGCTCACGAAATTTTTCTATTTCATGAACATTTTTGAAGACACGAACTTTTTTCATATTCTGGAAAATTTCTTGAATTCATGAACTTTTTCTGAAATTTGTGAGCTTTGCTCATTTTTTGCAAAAAAAAATTGAAGCCGCTAATTTTTTTCAGATTCACGAATTTCTTTCGAGTACATCAACATTTCTAACAAACATGAACTATGTTTTAGTTCCTGAACATTGTTTTTCAAGTTCAACAACATTTCTTAACATTCAGGAACTTTTTTTGAGCTTGCGATTTTTTTCCTATTCATGGACAATTTCTGAGGCTACCAAATATATCAAATTCATGAACTTTTTCAAAAAACTGAACTTTTCAAATTCTCAAACTTTTATCAACTTTTTTTGAATTGACGAACCTTTTCTAGTTCTCAAACTTTTTTCTAATCCATCAACTTTGTTTCAAAATTATATGAACTTTTCGAATTCATGATCTTTTTCCCGTATTCGTGAACTTTTGTTTTGTTGAATTCTTGAACCTTGTTTTTGGAAACTTATGTCCTTTATTAAAATTCATGTGGTAAAAAAATCATCAGATTTTTTAGAATTCCTATTTTTTCATTAGTTAACGGCCTCTCAACTGGTCAACCGTCAATTGGCAACCGGTTTAACCGGCATGATGTGTCATTTAATGGGCCACAACCCTCTTAATACACGAATGAACACCGCCGCCCGCTCTTGGCGTTATAGGGCGCTGAGGAGGAGATTCAGTGGTGCTGAGGGGGTGAAAGCTATATCTCGCTTTAGTACATGGTTTGAACACTTTTTTTCATACATGGTCACTATGTTTCCAATACACATTTTTTTATGGTTATAATTTTTTGGAAAAATACGCGAGCACTTTATACATTGTGTTACCATTTTTTAAATGCCACAAACATTATTTTTGAAACATGAGGACATTTCATTTCTTTAAAATGTCCCATATATTTGTTAATGGTATGAAACATTTCTTTATATACTACACATACATTTTTTACATTGTATACTTTTTTCCAATTTTTCACATACATTTTTTGAAACGTAGGAACTCTTTTTTTGAACACTATCGGCATTTTTTTAATTGCGTTAAAAAATATACTTTGGTAAAAAAAATAAACTCATGGGTCGCGATATTTTTGGTTAAATCTAAGTTTTCAAATTAGATTCATATAAATTAAATAGAACAGCAAAAAAGATGAAGAAAAATATTTTAGCACGGCGTCATGGCGTGCTCGCGAACGCGGGTGACGGTGAAGCACGGCTGCTGCGCCGGGCCGAGCCACTACGACTCCTCTTGACACGAGGCTGCCCTATGTCTCATTATAAGTGAGACACAGGCGGGCCCTGATGTGGATTTGTCTTTTGCGGGGAAATTAAAAAGTTACACGTGTCTCATTTTGTGCGGATGAAAGACTGCCTGATGTCTAAATTAAAATCAGTTAGCTGATAAGGAGAAACCGTCAAGATTTTAACCTAGTTTAAGAACACTTGTACATGATGACATACATGGTTAATATTTTTGAACTTCTACGCCAAGGGGCTAATCGTAAGATCCGATGGCTATGATTAGATAATGTGCCAAATAAATGGTTAGATGTTTATTAATGTGGATTTTTTGTCCTGTTTCTCTCTTTTTAATTTGTATTGTTAGAGGCGTTTTAGCACATGGGAGCATATGCTCCTGGTTTTTAAAATGTGTTTTAAACATATTTTAAAATGTCACAAAATTCTGACCAAATGATTCCCGCGTACATCTCGACATTCTACGTGCACACAAACTCATTTCACGGAAAACCGACAAGCTTTATGTCACATGTAAAAAAGACAAAAATTAGTGTTAAAAAAGGCTTGTCATCAGATATATTTTTTTGTCTTTTTTACACAAGGCGTAAAAAATGTTGGGTTTTCACGAAACTTGGCGTGCACACATACAATATTGAGATGTACACGTCAAATTTGTGTTTGGAATTTTTTGACATTTCAAAATATATTTTTCAACGCCAGGAGCATATGCTCCCATTTGCCAAAATGAATTTCCGATATTGGAAATGACATAGTATTATGGCGGGGAATCGAATAGAATCACCCACGCAATCAAATCAATACGTGATCTCAGTGGCAAGCTCAAGTTCTTTGGAAGAGGAGTGGTTGATCGGCAGGTTTAGAGCATCTATAACCATGTTTTCATTAGTAGAAAAAGGGCCTATTGTCCCGGTTGGTAAGGGCCTTTAGTCCCGGTTGGTGAACCGGGACTAAAGGGTCGGTACTAATGCCTCCCCCCTTTAGTCCCGGTTCAATCCAGAACCGGGACTAAAGGCCGCGGCCACGTGGAGCCTTTAACAATCCACCTTTAGTCCCGGTTGGTTTATGATTTTTTTTGAATTTTTTTTTTGAAATTTTTTATTTTCAAATTTCTGAATTATTTTAACCCCTAATCTCTAATCAGCACCCCTCATCACTGCTCAATTTATCCTCTTCTCTAATCACCCTCATCATTCCAAATCACCTAACTTCCCGAACGGTCACCCATCCTCCCACTCACCCAGCCTGAGCACGCTTAACTTTCGGGTTCTATTCTCCCTCGTTTCCAAGTCTGCACTTGTTGTTTTCCTGACAATAGTAAGATGTTGAGCCTATTAAACCTTAGGAATTTTGCTTGAGCATGAATTGACACATTTCACTGTTTGAGTTTCAAATTATTGTTTTCAAAAACAATAATTATTTAGAAAACAATAGTTATTTTGAATAATTAGTTTGACCATGGTTTGACCATAGTTTGACCACAGTTTGACTACAGTTTGACCAGTTTGACCAAAATTCAAAATAACTGAACAAATTATTTAGTAACACTAATATTATAGAATAATTAGTTTGACCATGGTTTGACCATTGTTTGACCATAGTTTGAAATTTTTCCGATTTTTTCCACTCTAGATATTAAAAGCCCCGTAATTTTTTTTCTGTTAGGTTTTTGAGGATTTTGAAAATGTTTAACCGGGTTCCCCCCGTTAAATTTGGATGTAACTTTTCGAGTAGATGATTTTTCATACAAAAAACTTTTTCATCCGAGTTAGTATGCAAAAGTTATGCCCATATTTACAAATTCCAGAGAGATTTTGCAAATAAAGTCGAAATTCACATTTGCAAATTTTCCCAACAACTAGACCACATATCACATGGGGAACTTATTTTCTTTTATTTTTTTTGACATTTTTGTCATTTTCTTTTATTTATTTTAAAACTGAAATGGCGATCCACAGGGGGGGGTGTAGAGTTTGAAAATGGGACCTTTAGTACCGGTTCGTGCCATGAACCGGTACTAATGCCTCAAACCCCATTAGTACCGGTTGGTGGCACGAACCGGGACTAAAGGTCTAACCCTTTAGTCCTGGTTGGTTTCACGAACCGGGACTAATGGGCATCGCACCCTTTAGTCCCGGTTCGTGCCACCAACCGGGACTAAAAGGTCCAGACGAACCGGGACAAATGGCCCA
>CAJFDF010001071.1:28239-47808 GCA_904067115.1 Aegilops sharonensis
AAAAAAAATAGTTTCATATAGGCTATTTCTTGATTTAGTCTGGCCCTTTCCATAAATTTTAAGAAAATAAGCACATTAGCTGTGTGCTTTTGCAAACTACAAAAATTATGTCACCACTCATCATCTATCTCGATCGATGCATGCACACACACAGCCTCACAGGTAGTCCATGCTGCAAAATTAATTAAAAGGCTATCACTCCACGGGGAGCGAGCTAATATGGCACACTTTTTTGCCATCTTGCGCTTTGATTTGTAGGAAGAATGCACGTCAACACACCCGCCACTCGTGATCGATCGATGTCCGTCTAGCCGACTATACTAAAAGCTGGATGCACTCACCCAAGTGGCTGTTTATCGCAGAGGATGCAGGCAACCTAGCTACAGTATGAAGCATTTTCGAATAAATCTACAGTAATGAAGTGACTAGCACAACTCCTGTCCCTTCCAAGATCGAAGGTCTACTTTTTCTGATCGAGAAATCCAAACCGTGGATTCCTTGAAGAAAAGGAGGGCATGCACTTGATGATGGATCAATCCAAACCATCCGCCGCAGTACAAAACAGGTACTAGGAATAATGCAGGATTCCCGCCAGATCGCTATAGTGGTCACTACTTTAGAACAGACGGTGTACATTAGCACGTACCGCCACTGTTCCGCTTCCTCGCTTCCAGTAGTACAATAATTTGCTAATAGGGACGATCAAGAGATAGTTTTGGACGTTAACTAACTAGCTAGGTCTGATATGATTGCTTACTATATAGCCAGGGCTAGCAAGTAGCAACATTGTAAGGCCGAGAAATACGATTCGACACGTGTCTTTTCCTTACGATTCATTTCCGTTCAAAAAGTCAGAAGAGAAAAAGCTAACCATGGAGGAATATAAGTGGATTGGAGGCGTGATGACAGTCAGGTGGCCGCCGATTGATCGACGAACGGTCCAGACTATGCCGGCAAGAACAGGGGGATGCTACTGCCGTAGGCCCTGTTGCGCATGGGCGCGGCGGCGGTGCTGCTGTCGACGTCCAAGTCCATGGCCCGATTCCGGCTCACGCACATCGTGCGAACGCTCACCGCCGCACAGGACAGAGCTTACATGTGCATTTCCATGAAAGAGGACGATGAGGGAGAAACAGGAGCATACCTGTCCAAGGACCTTGTGTCAGTCGCCGACGAAGCTCTCACGGCCAACATCAAGGCAGTAGGGTCCCTCATGCTCCCGCGCTCGGAGAAGCTGCTCTTTGCGATCTCGTTCATTGCAAGGAAGGTGCTGAGCAACAAGATGAAGCTATATGTCCCGGATTTTCAGACGGCCTTCCAACACTTCTGCATCCATTCCGGTGGCCGGGCAGTGATCGACGCGGTGCAAACTAGCTTAAGCTTATCAAACAGGGATGTGGAGGCATCACGGATGACGCTTCATCGGTTCGGGAACACGTCTAGCAGTTCATTGTGGTACGAACTTGCATACATTGAGGCCAAGAGGCGGATGCGGAAGGGCGACCGGGTGTGGATGATTGGTTTCGGTTCTGGGTTCAAGTGCAACAGCGCTGTGTGGCAGTGCATCAGGCCGGCCAGCAACACCACTATTGACACGCCATGGGCTGATTCTATTCATTTGTATCCTCTCAACAACGTGCACAGACGAGTACAATTCAATCCATACCATAGTATTGATTTGTCTGTTTAACTTTGCTTTATTCATAGCACGCTGAGACAAAGAAAATATATGTAATGTTGTTGGAGAAAAAATAGGAAAATAAAGCATGTTTGTGGGGAAGTAGAGCAACATATAAAACACATTTAGACATGTATCTGGCACCCTATTTTCTACTTAACGGCCACACCCACAACCTCTGCCTCAAGGAGTGCACACAACTATCTTTACTAAAAGATAATATTAATGATCATGATTCTTCTCAATCCCAATCAAAAGTAGGTGGTGGAGTGTAAATCATTATGAGCCTAACAACATCAACATGTTCTAACACAAATTTAGTGATTTGCATTTTTGTTAGGATCACGTAGAAAATGGAGGATGGCATGTGGAGCCTCCATTATTCGTGAGCCTTTTTCTCTTTCTCGCAGTTTAAATAATTACTAGGTGGAGTAACCCCGCAAAAATGTTTTTACTAGATGGAGTAAAATTCGAGCAGAACGTACTTGGGACATGAGCTGGGTTGTTAAGCAAAATTTTCCTAAAAAAAAGAACAATTCCGATGAGCGAGCAGCGTGGAATCCATAAATAAACACCACGACTGACGGCAAAAGAGGGAAATGCCCACTTTAAACAGAACTCATTAGTAGTGAACAGCTCATAGTAGGCGGACGGCGCCTCGCTCGTGGACTCGGCCGATTAATGTTTTTTTCTTCACATCGGCACAGAGCGCCAGGTTTTCGTGCGTGCGGTTTGCACTTTCTACTCCCTTCGTCCAAAAAAAGCATGTCTTAAATTTATTTAGATATGAATGTATCTAGACATATTTTAGTGTTAGATATATCCGTATCTAGATAAACTCAGAAAAGCTTTTGGGAACGGAGTTAATATTTTGTTAGGAAACTTCTATACGCCTCTCCATCTGGGTTTCTTTTTTGTTTTTTTATTGTTTGGCTGGTTTTATTTTAGGTTTTTAGTTAGTTTTTCCTTCTCCTTTTATTTCCCCTTTTTTCTTGTTTATCTTTAATCACAAACATTTTTCTAATCCACGAACTTTTCTAAATTCAGGAACTTTTTCAAAATCATGAAAAAAACAAGTTCCTGAACTTCGCTCAATTCATGTACTTTTATTGAAATTCGTGAACTTTTTTCGAGCTCACGAACTTTTTCAATTTCATGAACATTTTTGAAGACACGAACTTTTTTCATATTCTGGAAAATTTCTTGAATTCGTGAACTTTTTCTGAAATTTGTGAGCTTTGCTCATTTTTTGCAAAAAAAATTGAAGCCGCTAATTTTTTTCAGATTCACGAATTTCTTTCGAGTACATCAACATTTCTGACAAACATGAACTATGTTTTAGTTCCTGAACATTGCTTTTCAAGTTCAACAACATTTCTTAAAATTCAGGAACTTTTTTTGAGCTTGCGATTTTTTTCCTATTCATGGACATTTTCTGAGGCTACCAAATATATCAAATTCATGAACTTTTTCAAAAAACTAAACTTTTCAAATTCTCAAACTTTTATCAACTTTTTTTGAATTGATGAACCTTTTCTAGTTCTCAAACTTTTTTCTAATCCATCAACTTTGTTTCAAAATTATATGAACTTTTTGAATTCATGATCTTTTTCCCGTATTCGTGAACTTTTGTTTTGTTGAATTCTTGAACCTTGTTTTTGGAAACTTTTGTCCTTTATTAAAATTCATGTGGTAAAAAAATCATCAGATTTTTTAGAATTCCTATTTTTTCATTAGTTAACGGCCTGTCAACTGGTCAACCGTCAATTGGCAACGGGTTTAACCGGCGTGATGTGTCATTTAATGGGCCACAACCCTCTTAATACACGAATGAACACCGCCGCCCGCTCTTGGCGTTATAGGGCGCTGAGGAGGAGATTCAGTGGTGCTGAGGGGGCGAAAGCTATATCTCGCTTTAGTACATGGTTTGCACTCTTTTTTTCATACATGGTCACTATGTTTCCAATACACATTTTTTTGATGGTTATAATTTTTTGGAAAAATACGCGAGCACTTTATACATTGTGTTACCATTTTTTAAACGCCACAAACATTATTTTTGAAACATGAGGACATTTCATTTCTTTAAAATGTCCCATATATTTGTTAATGGTATGAAACATTTCTTTATATACTACACATACATTTTTTACATTGTATACTTTTTTCCAATTTTTCACATACATTTTTTGAAACGTAGGAACTCTTTTTTTGAACACTATCGGCATTTTTTTAATTGCGTTAAAAAATATACGTTGGTAAAAAAAATAAACTCATGGGTCGCGATATTTTTGGTTAAATCTAAGTTTTCAAAATAGATTCATATAAATTAAATAGAACAGCAAAAAAGATGAAGAAAAATATTTTAGCACGGCGTCATGGCGTGCTCGCGAACGCGGGTGACGGTGAAGCACGGCTGCTGCGCCGGGCCGAGCCACTACGACTCCTCTTGACATGAGGCTGCCCTATGTCTCGTTATAAGTGAGACACAGGCAGGCCCTGATGTGGATTTGTCTTTTGCGGGGAAATTTAAAAGTTACACGTGTCCCATTTTGTGCGGATGAAAGACTGTCTGATGTCTAATTTAAAATCAGTTAGCTGATAAGGAGAAACCCTCAAGATTTTAACCTAGTTTAAGAACACTTGTACATGATGACATACTCCCTCCGTCCGAAAATACTTGTCATCAAAATGAATAAAAGGGGGTGTATCTAGATGTATTTTAGTTCTAGATACAACCCTTTTTGTCCATCTTGATGACAAGTTTTTTCAGACGAAGGGAGTACATGGGTAATACTTTTGAACTTCTACGCCAAGGGGCTAATCGTAAGATCCCATGGCTATGATTAGATAATGTACCAAATAAATGTTTAGATGTTTATTAATGTGGATTTTTTGTCCTGTTTCTCTCTTTTTAATTTGTATTGTTAGAGGCGTTTTAGCACATGGGAGCATATGCTCCTGGTTTTTAAAATGTGTTTTAAACATATTTTAAAATGTCACAAAATTCTGACTAAATGATTCCCGCGTACATCTCGACATTCTACGTGCACACAAACTCATTTCGCGGAAAACCGACAAGCTTTATGTCACATGTAAAAAAGACAAACTTTAGTGTTAAAAAAGGCTTGTCATGAGATATATTTTTTTGTCTTTTTTACACAAGGCGTAAAAAATGTTGGGTTTTCACGAAACTTGGCGTGCATGCATACAATATTGAGATGTACACGTCAAATTTGTGTTCGAAATTTTTTGACATTTCAAAATATATTTTTCAATGGCAGGAGCATATGCTCCCATTTGCCAAACTGAATTTCCGATATTGGAAATGACATAGTATTATGGCGGGGAATCAAATAGAATCACCCACGCAATCAAATCAATGCGTGATCTCAGTGGCAAGCTCAAGTTCTTTGGAAGAGGAGTGGTCGATTGGCAGGTTTAGAGCATCTATAACCATGATTTGCATAATCTGGTGCCCTAAAGTACTAGAAAAACAAGTAATCAAACATATGGGGGCAGCTGGAGTTCATCACTTCTTTGCCGGCAGCTTCCACTTGGGATCTTTGGAGCGGTGGTTGTCCTCGACGTAGGCGTTGGCGGGGGGACGCGCGTCATCGTCCGTCATGTCGTTGTCGTCGCCGTCGAAGGAGGAGCCGCTGCCACCGCCTTCTGCTGAGCCAACCTTTCAGACTGCTCGAGCGCTCCACGAAACGCCGATGCATTCTTGCGGCGGGGGGGGGGGGGGGGGGGGTAAGGAAACGTATAACGGCGGGGGTGGGTGTAATCAGCGTTGAATAGGGTGTGTGTCCAGCCATATTCGAACCACAGCGTTAGAACGCACGCACATCGTGCTAGCCGCTGCACCACAAGGTCGCTTCTGTTTATGACAGAGATAGACTTTATTTATACATTTGACAATAATAATTTATTTGAAGCCAAGATACGCACCGCACAGGGTTGGGAACAAGGTTTTTTTTCTCAATCTTGATATCTTTCATCTGATTCAAAATTATATTCTTTAGCACGGTCATCAAAAGAGTTCTCGAGGGTTCCTCATCGGTGGTTTGCTTCGGTGGTATGACGCAATCTACAGACAACGGCTTGACGCAGAGGATATAGTTGTGCGGCGGCAGCATTTGGTTTCTTGGCCAAAGCATGTTGCTGCTGAGAAAGTGAAAAAGTGATGGCAATAACACATGATTGACTTAGGCGAGCTCCGGGGTGAAAATCTAGGTCTAACCATGTTGGTTATATTTGGCAATGGCGATGTTGTTGCATCGTCACCTTGTTGAAGGCATTGCTCGGATATGATCCATCTAATTATTCAGGGTGGAAACCTAGATTCCGACCTTTGGTGGTTGAATCCGGTGATAGCGACGTTTGAGCGTTGCTACCTTCCTAAAGGCATTGTTGTTGAAGAACCCTCGTTGTCTTTGTGGTGTTATTATGTTGTTGGTGCGGATATGACCATAGCTGTAGTTTGTCAATGACGGATCTGATCACTTCGAGTTCTTTTTTCTCTCGCTAGGCATTGGTTTGGTCCGATATGATTTTGCTATTGCGTAGCGTGTTCTGTGTGTGCGTTGGTATTGGCTGTGTGCATCCTAGCTATGCAGAGGCCGGGTGTGTGCTCATATTGTTTGTATCCTCTTGATGCTTCATCTTGAGTTAATAAAATCCATCCTTTATCGAAAAAATTGATTTTCTCCAGAAAAAACATATAGTAATTGACTTGAGGCCAAAATACGTGCCACATAGGTTTTTTTTGAACATCAGTACAGACACAAGCGCTTATATACACGCGCATACACTCACCCTTATGAATGCACACACGCACACCCTATCCCTATGAGCACCTCCGAAAGACTGAGCCGACATATCATCTTGAGATTTACGATGTCACCGTATTTTTTTTCTCGTTTCTCGTTTTTTCCCGGAAGAACCGAAAAAACAGGTATTCATAAACTTGTATTCAACACGTACAGATTCATACATAAACAGCTAATCGTTGCCAAACAGGAGTAACGGTTTCAAGTACCGCTGTATAATCAGATAACGGATCGAAAACAGCGAACCAAACACCAGAAGAGTCCGACAAGGAATCCCTTGCTCGCGCGTACGTGTGTATATATAAACATCCAGATGCCTGATTTCTCATCCAAACTATCAAATCATAGCATTGGGTGCAAGGGCAAGCATGAGTTCTTCGTTCGAGAAGGATGAGGGGCCGGCGGATCCGCAGGTTCAGAAAACCGCACCAGCCGGCGGATCTAGCTGGTCTCAGGTTACTAATGGCGCACCACCTAAAAATGCGCCATTACTAATGGCGCACCTGTTACGTGGTGCGCCATTACTAGTTTTGCAAAATAATAATAATAATAATTGTTAGTACTGGCGCACCGTGGATGTGGTGCGCCATTACTAGTTTGAACTAGTAATGGCGCACTTTACACACGTGCACCATTACTAGTTTTTAAAAAAAAATAAAAAAATTGTTAGTAGTGGCGCATAGAGCTTGTGGTGCACCATTACTAGTTAAAACTAGTAATGGCGCACTGTGCCCTGGTGCGCCATTAATAGTTTTAGAAAAAAAATTGCTAGTAATGACGCACCGTGTGTCTGGTGGGTCATTAGTAATGAGGACACTAATGGCGCACCTGCTATATAGCAGTGGCGCACCACATACATGATGCGCCATTAATGTTCATATTAGCTATAGCCCTTTTCTTAGTAGTGCGAGCTCCTCCTTGTCCGACGCGGATGAGCTCGATGAGTCGGCAACCAGCTCATCCCAGTCGATCTCATCAAAGCCGCTTCCAGGCAATGGTGGTGGGGACGAGAGAGATTGGGGAGAAGAAGGGGAGGAGACAGGAGGGGAGCGAAGAGGTCGAGATGAACCAGAAGAGTGGGGTTCGACTAGGGTTTAGAGGATCGGTTGCGTTTTTGTGAGGATATTGATGGGGCGGCATGGGCCGTAGTGGGCGGTCCGACAGGGCGGCGGTCCGGGTACGTCCAGGCCTCTTATGTGCCCCTCATATGTGCTAGATATGGGGGTTGTTGGACAGCTCAGATGTTTGGCCTGCGTGTAAAGAATCCATTTGTGTGTCTTTTTTCCGTCCGGGCAATGACCAACCAGCCAGGCCAAACGTTTGTTGCAGATACAGGGCGCCCGGCTGTAGATGCTCTTATCAGAGTGCTGTGGACTGTGGTGTATCATTATAGAAATGTGTGTAGTTAATCACTAAATGAATGTTCCACAATGCCTGCCCTCTGTAAATAACGTTGCATCTTTCCCTTGTCGCTAACAACAAGTTCGTGTTTTCGGAGAAGAGAGTGTACCAAGGACTTAAATTCCAGAATTATGTCTCTTATTAGTCGTATATTCATTGAGGCGGTGCAGCAAGCCTGGAGCGAACCCCTCGTGTTAGATTCTGCTTCTGATTCGTGTTCCTGACTGAATTGTTGTCGGGGATTACAACCTACTAGAGTCCGACAAGGACTCCCTAGCTCGCGCGTACGTGTGTGTATATATATACATCCAGGTGCCCGATTTCTCATCCAAACAATCAAATCAATAGCATTGGGTGCAGCGCAGACACCAATGGCAAGCACGAGTTCTTCGTTCCAGAAGGATGAGGAGGCGGTGGATCCGCAGGTTCAGAAAACCGCACCAGCCGATCCGGCCTGCGGCGGCGGGCCGGCCGGAAACCATGCCGAGCCGTCGACGACGGAGATCAAGAAGAAGAAGAAGAAGAAGGTGTTGATTCATGTGCCAGATAGCGATGTGAAACGTGTCCTCTCCTACAAGGAAAAACCCATCGATACGGAGGTGGACGAGCTCTGGGTCAGGAGAGACCCAGAACTGGCTGCCAACTGGGGCATCATGCTGGCCAACTTGGCCATGTTCAAGGAGCTCACCAAGGAGCGGATGCTCGAGGAGCAGAGAGACTTTAGGCAGCAACTAAAAACCAAGGGCAGAGTCACCTACGAGCTTGAGGTTGACGAGGACGATGAAAGATTTAAAGATGATGAATCCAGCAGCTCTGCTGGAGCAGGACGGCGGAGATACCGCCCCGGGGTCATGAAAAAGCAAGATGGACAGACCAGGAAGCTTAATTAAACGAAAATCGGTTCTGGTTTTTATCAGGAAGCTCCATCCATCTGAGAGTACAAGTCTTTTTTTCCAATTTGTTTAGTCAAGATTTTCATCAACAGTTGCACTAGAATGTTAGTATCTGCTTGTATCCTTTTGACAGAAAGAAAAGGCTGTTAATTATGTGCTTTCCCTCTGCTCCGTTCGAGAAGATGCAGTGGCCGGGTGTGTGTGGGTGGTTGGCTTTGGCTTTGGCTAGCTGTAAGTACTGGGAACTAGTTTGTTGATCAAGGTGTGCGGAAAAACTGAATTTACACATGTTTCTTAAGCTACACATGTTCAGATTTTCATGACACGCATACACATGTGCGGCAGCAGGAGGCCGGAGGTGGGCGGTGCACAAATCTAGCTCAAGTCAACAGCGATGTACGAGGACGCGTCCCGATGACGCCAGTATGTGGTGTCAGTGCGTCAAGCATTTCAAGCGTAAACAAGCTAGTTAGGCTAGCTAGCTGCAACAGAGTACATCTAGGTATGGATGCGATTGCGGTGGTTACCTATCGACGACTATTCTGGCCCCTACCCATGACCAGATCAACTGCCCTGGTCGGCCACGCCATGCAGGTCATGTTGGACAACTTAATATTTTTCTTCTTCTTTGAAGAATTCGAATGTATGATAAAAGTTCTGCAGAAGTATAAAATATCTCAAACAATAATGAAAATTGCATTAACGCCCCTAGATCACCGACGACCACTATCGCCGCTAGAACAAGGCATTGATGCACTGCCAGAACTTCCCAGAATCGAGCAAAGCTCCATAAGAGAGTGAATGAACAACATTGTGCAAAATAGTTTCGAAACATCATTAAAATGAAACTTCAAAACAATCCGGACGCCTCTATTTAGCAAAGTTCCAATACAGGCTCACTTCCAAAAAAAATAGTTTCATATAGGCTATTTCTTGATTTAGTCTGGCCCTTTCCATAAATTTTAAGAAAATAAGCACATTAGCTGTGTGCTTTTGCAAACTACAAAAATTATGTCACCACTCATCATCTATCTCGATCGATGCATGCACACACACAGCCTCACAGGTAGTCCATGCTGCAAAATTAATTAAAAGGCTATCACTCCACGGGGAGCGAGCTAATATGGCACACTTTTTTGCCATCTTGCGCTTTGATTTGTAGGAAGAATGCACGTCAACACACCCGCCGCTCGTGATCGATCGATGTCCGTCTAGCCGACTATACTAAAAGCTGGATGCACTCACCCAAGTGGCTGTTTATCGCAGAGGATGCAGGCAACCTAGCTACAGTATGAAGCATTTTCGAATAAAGCTACAGTAATGAAGTGACTAGCACAACTCCAAGATCGAAGGTCTACATTTTCTGATCGAGAAATCCAAACCGTGGATTCCTTGAAGAAAAGGAGGGCATGCACTTGATGATGGGTCAATCCAAACCGTCCGCCGCCGTACACAACTGGTACTAGGAATAATGTAGGATTCCCGCGCGATCACTATAATGGTCACCACTTTAGAACGGACGGTGTACATTGGCACGTACCACCACTGCTCCGGTTCCTCGCTTCCAGTACAATAATTCGCCAATAGGAACGATCAAGAGAGAGTTTTGGACGTTAACTAACTAGCTAGGTCTATCTGATCTGATTGCTTACTACATGTATATAGCCAGGGCTAGCAAGTAGCAACATTGTAAGGTCGAGAAATACGTACGACATGTGTCTTTCGTTACGATTCTTTTCCGTTCAAAAGTCAAAAGAGAAAAGGCTAACCATGGAGGAATATAAGTGGATTGGAATTTGGAGGTGTGAGGACA
Source organism: Aegilops sharonensis (assembly GCA_904067115.1). Lineage (NCBI taxonomy): Eukaryota > Viridiplantae > Streptophyta > Magnoliopsida > Poales > Poaceae > Aegilops > Aegilops sharonensis. The sequence goes on from CAJFDF010001071.1 coordinate 38,857, forward strand.
GTCAGGTGGCCGCCGATCCACGAATGGCCCAGATCAACCAGCATAAGGTCGTTGATGACATGCATACACGGCACACTTTACATACGGTGATGCAGGAAGCGGTCACCAATGAGTCAAGTGGAGTCGGTGAGCTACATCCTACAGCGGCACATGTGTAGGGGGAGACTTGTATAGGATCTTACAGTAATTGAGATAAATGTGAGATCATCAGATCAACCTTACAAGTTCATATTTAAATATTGTTTAAAAAATCTGAATTTTTTTTACAACATTCGTGTAGGGTATGTCTACAACTTCAAAAAAATCAGCTCAAAACTCTATATTTAGAGATTCAGAAAATACAAATTCAAATGTGAATAGTGGAACGTCTCGACTGTGGGGCCGGGCTGTCGGTGCGTTTCTCATTCTATCGGTCCGAAGCTTGGACAAGTGTACGTGGGTACATTAGCACGTGTAGTACAGACACATGCGACGTTCCTCCTTGGGACATGCCTAACTAGCTGGAACATACAACATCTGTGTGTAGGCACGAGTGCGGTGCAGGGTTACCGAACACTACTGACTACTCTACCAGGAATCTACGATAATATATTCTGAGCTCTCTACCCGTCGTCGCCAGCGCCACATGCACGCAGCATGGACGGCAATGGAGATGATCAGATAATCGACACAACAAAAGATTGGGAGAGGACACAAAGGATGTGCCTGAATGGTGCTAAATTATCCTTGTTTGACTTGAAGCTATAGATTCTTTTTCTTTTGAGAAAGAGTAGCGGAGGCACACAACCACACGGATCACACGAGCACGTGTGTCTTACCCACACATATACTAGTAAATACTACTCCCTCCGTCCGGAAATACTTGTCGGACAAATGAATGTATCTAGATGTATTTTAGTTGTAGATACATCTATTTTTATCCATTTCTCCGACAAGTATTTTGGGACGGAGGGAGTACTTTCTTTGTCCCACTAATAAATCAGAGACACTTATTTTAAGACGGGGAGTAGCGATGAAACCACTGTCTTCTCAGGTCTCACAACGCGAATTCTAAGGGTTAAACCCGGGCGAGTGGAGGAATACATAGATCATTCTATTGTTTGAAAAAACAATATCTTGCATTTTATTTATTGGAAACATATAGATCATTATATAGTTTCATGTTTCTTTTAAAATTCAACTTAAAGAAATCTCAACACAAGCAAATTGTCTTGTTTTGCTAAGAACCTCGAAATATGAATCACTCCCGAAACTTTAATTTATTCATTTTTTGGTGTTTTTTTTATCTATGAAGTTTCTAAGAAATATATTGGGGAAAATATGGAAGTGGAATTGTTCTGGATTGTGAACTTGCAAAAGTTTAACAAAAAGTGTGGCACTTTATTTTTGTATATAAAAACTCAGGAAGTCTATTTTATCTCTTGTTTTTTCAAGATATTTACATCATGTTTTTTTCATCACATGACAATAATACTATAAATTTTTCCTATATTTTTTGCATGTTGTAATTTTCTAGCTTTCCTTACAGCCATGTTTCTTTTCACATAAATAAAACACCGAAAGACAAGACCATAATCTAAAATTAGCTTAGGTTGAAATTATGTGGTTTTAGATAGTTCATGATTATATGGAGGATCATAGTTGAAAGTTCATGTCAGGCTTGTGCCATGATGCAAGGTCGAGGGTGTAAAATAGATTTTCATTTCAATAAGATTGTTTTGCATAGACTTCCAATATAATTAGTTGCCTTGAGTTGTAATTAATCAAGGTTTTGGTTCAACATATGTCTTCTTATATATTTTTTGAAAGTTTGGAAGCAGAAGTATTAGCGATGGTGAAACGCAATTTTTTGCAATGGTGAAAGGCAATGTTTTAGGGAAGGATGGCAATTGAAGTATTTGCTGACGTCTTAACGTTTGAGTTATCTGCAGTGAAAAATCATAGAAGAAAATATGGTGACCTATGTGATACGAAATTTGATAAGAAACAATATTTTTATCTTGAGTATTTTTATTGGACATGTACTCCCTCTGTTTCAAAATAATTGAAATTCTAGGATTTTCCTAAATATTTTTTTTTATATTTTCCTAAGTCACTTACCAACTGCGTGCTAGCTTGGTGAGAAATTGCTTCGTGCTAACTTAAAGATTAATTAGTTTTCAATTTCTTATTTGGTGCTTGATAAATTGCTTATTGGTGAGAAATTATGCGTGTTAACTTATTAACCATTTAACTACATGTGAGGTAACACCAAACCCACAAAGATACACACAAGCCATGTCATCATCATCATCATCCTAGTAGTAAGTAGAAAGAGGATGACGCATTCCGGAGCAGAGCAGCTTTGATGCATTCCTACGGCTCGGCCACGTCGTCCTTGCTGTGCTCGCCGTCGTGGGCGTGCCCGTCGATCTGGACCACGGACACCGGCACCTCGTCGGCGTTCACGTCGTGCTGCTGCACCACGAGCACCGATGACGCCACGCCGTGCCCNCTCGTCGGCGTTCACGTCGTGCTGCTGCACCACGAGCACCGATGACGCCACGCCGTGCCCCGCCGACGCGAGCGAGGTGTCGCCGATGGGCCCCAGCTCCGGGTGCTCCGCCGGGCGGACGGCCAGCTCCGCCACCATCGCCGACGGCAGCCGCCCCCTGCCGGCCACCACCAGTCCGTACTCCCGGCTCTTGCCGATCGCCACAACCTCCTCGATCACGTTGCCGGCCACCACACGCTCCTCGAAGCGCACCGCATCGCCCATCCTCTGCCAGAACTCGGCCACCGCCGCCTCATCTAGCTCCTGCGCGCACGCACCGTTGTGAAATCAATACACAGAGTTCAACAATGCCGCCATTAATGGTAATAAAATGTTGGTTACCTTCTCCTTGTGGCCGTTGACGACGGCGGTGGAGAAGGTGTAGCTCTTGTCGGCGTTCCTGGCGTCGGTCGGGCGCAGCGTGACCTCTGCGTGCTCCTCTCTGCCGGCCTTGCCGTCTAGGAAGCGCACCACGGTGAGCTGCACGCCGGGGTGCTCCGCCATCCTTCCGGCGAGCTCGAGGGCCTCCCGATCGTCGGGCCCGCCAAAGAACAGGACGCACACGCCGTGCGCGACCTGCTCGGAGCTCACGCCGGCTTGTAGATGGCCAGCGCCATGAGCACCAGGATCGCGAACGTCTCCTCCTTCAGCACCTGCAATACAGACCAACATGGGCACAAGAATAAGCGCCAGGATCGCCACTTTCTATCAGCGCGATCTTCAAGAAATGTGTAAATACGATTATCACTTTGTATTATGATTCATGATAAAAAGATTTAAAAAATTAATATTGTAAAGAATTCTTTTTAGGAATGGCTACACTTGAGTCGGTTGTTTTCTGAATTTTGGTTGGGCGACTGTTTCTGGCCGTTGGATGCAGATCAAATGGTGGGCATGCCTTCTTCTTCCCCCGGCGGCCGGCCGAACTGCCCCCCGTGGCCGGCGGCTCTCCCGCACAGCCTCTCCGGCCCGCTCTTCAAATTTTTAAAAGAGTGACTATAGCTTTGTCTATGGAACAAGGTCGAATCTTTTATGTTTGACCTCAGAGCAAATGTTTGACTTGGATGCGCCACGTGGTAGCACGGGACGCAAGCTCCACACTAGCTAGCTTGTGCATGAGCGACTCGTGGCACCGAGATACCCAACACGTCAACGTGTCAGCTACTTGAACGGTTGGGATCCTACATGCTCAGCACCGTTGTTTTGGACTTTGGATACCATGCATGGTCAACTCGGCAAGTAGCTAGTAGTCACTCACTCACTCACGCAGCGCCAACCCTGATTACTCCTTTGACCTATGATGAGTTTTGAGCGTTTTTGTTTGCTTTGGAGCCACCGGAAATGAGACGTGTAACATTTAGTGGACTATATATAGGAGTATCTGAGAAGGTGTTGGATCGAGAGAGAAGTTCCATGTCAGCCACTAAACATCGACCGTTGGCATAAAAGAAAAGATGTCTATCATGTCCATCACTCACCAGCTGCCATGCATGGCAGAGTAGAATNCTCCCGATCGTCGGGCCCGCCAAAGAACAGGACGCACACGCCGTGCGCGACCTGCTCGGAGCTCACGCCGGCTTGTAGATGGCCAGCGCCATGAGCACCAGCGCCATGAGCACCAGGATCGCGAACGTCTCCTCCTTCAGCACCTGCAATACAGACCAACATGGGCACAAGAATAAGCGCCAGGATCGCCACTTTCTATCAGCGCGATCTTCAAGAAATGTGTAAATACGATTATCACTTTGTATTATGATTCATGATAAAAAGATTTAAAAAATCAATATTGTAAAGAATTCTTTTTAGGAATGGCTACACTTGAGTCGGTTGTTTTCTGAATTTTGGTTGGGCGGCTGTTTCTGGCCGTTGGATGCAGATCAAATGGTGGGCATGCCTTCTTCTTCCCCTGGCGGCCGGCCGAACTGCCCCCCTGGCCGGCGGCTCTCCCGCACAGCCTCTCCGGCCCGCTCTTCAAATTTTTAAAAGAGTGACTATAGCTTTGTCTATGGAACAAGGTCGAATCTTTTATGTTTGACCTCAGAGCAAATGTTTGACTTGGATGCGCCATGTGGTAGCACGGGACGCAAGCTCCACACTAGCTAGCTTGTGCATGAGCGACTCGTGGCACCGAGATACCCAACACGTCAACGTGTCAGCTACTTGAACGGTTGGGATCCTACATGCTCAGCACCGTTGTTTTGGACTTTGGATACCATGCATGGTCAACTCGGCAAGTAGCTAGTAGTCACTCACTCACTCACGCAGCGCCAACCCTGATTACTCCTTTGACCTATGCTGAGTTTTGAGCGTTTTTGTTTGCTTTGGAGCCACCGGAAATGAGATGTGTAACATTTAGTGGACTATATATAGGAGTATCTGAGAAGGTGTTGGATTGAGAGAGAAGTTCCATGTGCTGCCACTAAACATCGACCGTTGGCATAAAAGAAAAGATGTCTATCNATTTAGTGGACTATATATAGGAGTATCTGAGAAGGTGTTGGATTGAGAGAGAAGTTCCATGTGCTGCCACTAAACATCGACCGTTGGCATAAAAGAAAAGATGTCTATCATGTCCATCACTCACCAGCTGCCATGCATGGCAGAGTAGAATCTACTCTCTCTCCGTTTCTAAATATATTTTTTTAAACTTCAAATGAACTAGCACATTCGGATGTATATAAACATATTTAAGTGTAGATTCACTCATTTTATTTTGTATGTAGTCACTTGTTAAAATCTTTAGAAAGACAAAATTTAGCAACGGAGCAAATAAAAAAAATAGTACGTAGCATAGAGATGATCCATTCTCTCGCATGCATGTTTCAAGTGACTAGCAACAGAGAGACAGACAGAGACGAATCTAGAAAGAGGAGGAAAAGCAGAAGCAGCAGCAGGTGACTCGGATCCTGCTTTTGTCCTCACGACACGAGAGCCATTCTTTTGGCTCACTTCACGTGTACGCGTGTACGCGTACGTACAAGCACGCAAGAAAATAACCAAAAATACCTGAATTATACTCAGAAAAGACACGTCTCCGCGTACAAATATATATACGGCGGTGACGGTATACCGTACGTACGTACGTACACGTACCTTGCGCTCCCTGCCGATGTTGAGGACGATGAGCTCCACGAGTCCCTTGGTGTTCATCAGCACGCCCAGCACGATAGCCTCCTTGGCCCCCATCCTGCACGCCATCGCCACCGCGAACGTGCCCATGATCTTCCCCAAGCACGCCGTCACGATGATCAGTGCCAGGATGCCCAGCGCGCCGCCGCCACGGATGGTGGCCACGTCCGTCTTGAGCCCGCTCGACGCGAAATACAATGGTAGCAGCAGCTCCGACACCAGGTCCTCCACGCGCTCCGTCACGCGCCCGGCGAACCCGCCGTCCTTGGGCACCGTGAGCCCGAACACGAAGGCGCCGAAGATGGCGTGGATGCCGATCATGTCGGTGGCGAGCCCGGAGGTCAGGACGTGCAAGCCAAGCGGACCACAACTTCAAACCCAACTTCTCTTTTTACATCCAAATGGTCTCAACTACCTAGTTACTTGGACTGAAAGGTCCGAGCTCAAAATCTTTATGCATCCGTCCCACTTGCCGCTCAAGCTAAAATGTGTGCCGAAAAGTTTGCATTTAACCCAAAATACACAAGGCACCCGAAACATTCGCCGCCTAGCGTGCCGAAAAGTTTGCTGCTCATACCCCACATGGGTTGAAAGCCCCCGAAATGTTTGCCGTGAAAAGTTTGGCGGTGATAGATTTCAAATTCAAATGAATGAAAGAAAAAAAAAGGAAAATGAAAACGAGACGGCCTGACCTACCCGAGGCCCAACCCACCGCTCCCCACTTTCCTCCTCTCCCGATTCAAAACGAAATAGGCGGAGGCCCTCAGCCGCCGTCCCCACCCAGGGCTCCTCCCTCTCCCCCACCGCCGCCGCCCTCCATTCACCGCCTCTCCTTCTCCAGCCGGTCCCAGATCGAGGCAGAGAAGGCCAGATCCGCCATGGCCACATCGGCGCTTCCGGATCTGCGCCCTCGTCGACCTGGGCCGCGACGGAGGCCGCCTTCTTCGCTGCAATCACGCGCCGTAGAGGAAGACTGAAAGGTTGCACCGACGGCATGGAGAGCTTCACGACGCAGGTGACAGCCGTGAGGTGTGCGCGGGGGTTTCCTGCCGCCGGTTGTCGATTCTTCATGGAGATGCAGGTCGAGCTGCAGGTCTCTGCTGTTCTGCACCGCTCCATGTTCGTTCATGCTCCTCCAGGTCACCACTTCCCTTCTTCTTCTTCTTCGTCATGTATCTCCTGACGCCTACCTATCTGTATCAATTATGGCACCTGACCGAAAAACTATCTGAATTCTTAACGTTTGTACAGGGTCAGCTAGATGGATGATGTATGCCCATGGGAACGGGAGCCCGTGAGGAAAGGAACCTGCTTGGACAACCAGATTTTCTCTCTTCCATCTATACAGGTTGGCTCCGCTCTCTTCCAACGCTGCAAATGCCTTCGCGGCCGGATATATACTCCATGGTTTTCAAGTCGCGACTCATCTGAGTTGCTCTGGGGTAGCGAATCGAAAAAATTCGAGCCTACGGTTGCGACTCGCGACTCGAGTCGACACTAAGTTGTCGACATTTTTTTGTGACTCATCGACTAGTCGTTGACTAGTCGCGTGACTCGAAATCCATGATATACTCTGCATGTCACCGGCGAGCGTGTGATTTTATGGTTTGATCTCAGTCTAATTGTGGTTTCACTTTGTGAAGTTGTCCAGTACATGCTTGGAAATAAACAAGTCTTCTTCAGAAAACGAACAACAAGTATTCATAATAGTTGTGAGAAATTCTTGACAGAAACTATACATGGCTAATTATTACTGTCAGAACTGTCGCTCTAGTAAGAACACCTTGTGCTTTAATTTGCTATATTGTGGAGTTGTGGACCTTACTGTTCTAGGACAGCCAAGGGCAACCTCTAGCTCATCGCTTGTCAAAATACTTGACCTCTTTTCTGTAATTTTTGTCACTTGTTATGTATCCCGAATTCAGGATCACACCAATGAGATGATGTGTCTGTCAATACAGACTATTGTAGCAGAAATAGCATCGCCAGCTAAACATCTTTCTCGTAGGAACTATTATCTGAATCTTTTTCTTGAGATCCATTGTTCTCTTAATTTTGTTTGATGCATTCTGGACCCTAAGAGTTGAACGGGACTGCTGCTGATTTCGCGTTACGCATGACTGTCACATGGTCTTTTGTTTTGTTTCATATGCTGTTCATGTTGATGCATTGATGGTATGCACATGTTGCGGCCAGATCCGCCATGGCCACATCGGCGCTTCCGGATCCGTGCCATTGTCGAGCTGGGCCGCGACGGAGGCCGCTTTCTTCCCCACAACCACGCGCCGGATCCTCCATGGCCACCGCTTCCTCCGTCATGTGCTTAATCTCGGGGATGCCGCTCTCTTCCGCTGCTCCGACCATAACGCCGACGCGACGACATGGAGCTCCTCAAGGTAATGGCCTGTTTGTGTGTGTGTGTGTGTGTGTGTGTGTGTATGTGTTCGATGTGATTCATTCCCTGATGATGTGCTTTCTTCATGGAGATGCACGCAGGTGACCACCATGTGGTGTGCACGGAGGTTTCTTCTTCAACTCCTGCGCCTCCTGCCCTTCCCCGTCGATGGTTGCCGTTTCTTCATGGAGATGCTGGTCCAACTGCAGAGGTGCATCAGGCAGAAGGTCTGTGCTGTAGTGAACCACTCCGTGTTCCTAGATGCTCCTCAAGGTAACTCCTTCCCTTGGTATTCCTCGTCGATCTCCTGGTGCCCACCTTATTTGTCTATGGTAGTTGACCGAAGATGGAACCATCTGGTTTCTGAACCTGTACCAGGGGCAGCTAGATGTATGATGTACGACAACGGGAATGGGAGCTGGTGAGGAAAGGAACCTGGGACAACAAGATCGAGTCCCTTCTGTACATGTTGGTTTTGCTCCCTTGCAGAGCACTAAATGCCTCTGTGATCATGATACTATTATTTTGCATGTCATAGCCAGCAGTTAGTGTGTGACAATGAAGTGAGCTATCACCTCTGTTCTCTGTAGCTCGGCTCCGCGCATGTTTTGGGTTCGATCTCAGTCTGATTGTGGTGTGCCTTTGTGAATTAATCCAGTAAATGCTTGAAAATGAACAAGTGTTCAGAATTGTTGTGAAAGAAGCTCGACAGTAAAAATACCGGGGTCAGCTTCTCGAGTTCCCTAGAAGAATATTAGACAAGAACAAATATTTGTGTATTTTCTCTAGAATACTTATGATTTGACCTTGCTCTATAGAATACCTAATGTTTACTATGCAACCAAATTACAGCATCTACTGATACTATCATTTGGTAATGAACAAGGGTTAACTT
>CAJFDF010001076.1:15805-30082 GCA_904067115.1 Aegilops sharonensis
ACTCCGTTCTTGTTCCCCTTGCGCATGGCATTATCTCCATGCTTGTTCTTGCTCCAATGTCCATCCTTCTCCAAGCTAGGGCCTTCATTTGTAAGCAAAACAAATGTATCCAATTTAGGCAGCATCATATTCTCATGAACATTAGAATCATTACCAAGAAACGAAAGTACCTGATAATTTAATTGGCGTGCGCGAGCTCTAGTAATTGGTCCAGTATATGTAGCAGTAGGGGCTGTGGGTGTAACAATGGTATTGATGTCCTCATCAGGTCAGATATGGAAGCTTGAATTATACGGCCGACATTCGCGGAGACTTGATCTTCGACGGATTCGAACCACAGCTAAGCGCGCCGCACTGTCTCGATGGGCATGATCTAACTCTGCCGCCGAACAGTGTCCTGGAGGCCGCACTAGTGTCCGCTCCGAACATTGATTCGGAGCCGATCTCGCCGATCGTGGACGGTTGGTTGGACACCACCTCAGGGGCTGAAATCTCTACGGCGATTGAGCCGAACACAATCCCTGTCTTTTGCGAAGACCGTGACTCCAAGGTGCCAGACTCCTCTCCGGACTCCGAACCCTCCGCGCCCCTGCCAATCGAATCCGATTGGGCGCCGGTCATGAAGTTCACTGCCGCGGACATCTTTCCGCACTCGCCCTTTGGCGACATCCTGAAGTCACTAAAGTCTCTCTCTTTATCCGGAGAGCCCTGGCCGGACTACGGTTAGGAAGGTTGGGATGTGGATGACGAAGAAACTCAACGCCCACCCACCACCCACTTCGTAGCCACTGTCGAAAGCTTACACGACGTGCTCGATTTCGACTCCGAAGACATCGACGGTATGGACGACGATGAAGGAGAAAACCATGAACCAGCGCCTATAGGACGCCGGACAACCACCTCATCCCATGATGTATACATGGTGGATACACCTAAAGAAAGTGACGACAAGGAACAACGGGACGCTACGAAGGATAAATCCCTCGAAAGTAGTCAAAACGGCAACGTAAACGCCGCACCAAGTCCCGCCTCAACAACGACCCAGCCATAGAGCAGGGCGAACCGGTGGACGACGAACATGCTATCGAGCAACCGTCCGAACAGGACAACTTGGATAAACAACCCGTCCCCGGCGAAGATAACAGTCCGGACGATCTCACGCCGGACAAATTGTTGGAGCAGAATAACCTCCACAAAAGGCTCGTCGCCACTGCGCGTAGCCTGAAAAAGCAGAAGCGGAAGCTCAAAACAGCGGAAGATGCACTCAGAATCAGATGGAACAAAGTATTCAACACCGCAGACAAATACGGTGACAGTCGCCGAACAAAGAGCTATCCGAAGAGAAAGGTACTGCCCGAATTTGATGAGGAGGCCATAGAGCCCCCACAATCAAAAAGTAAGAAGGCCACCCGGTCGGATGGACGACCCCACGGCAAAAAGAGAGCGGCAAATGGCGCCGCACACAAGCCGGCACGCGATCCACATAAGGATTCACATCAAAAGGATGGCCCAGTTAGGTCCATCTATGGGCCGAGAAAGCAAGATCTTCAAAGCAATGCAACACGCCAAATATCCGAACATCACGGCACACCCAAATACAGGGGCGCCGCACATCCCCTATGTTTCACCGATGAGGTGTTGGATCATGAATTTCCAGCAGGATTCAAACCCGTAAACATAGAGGCATACGACGGAACAACAGACCCTGGAGTCTGGATTGAGGATTACATCCTCCACATACACATGGCTAGAGGAGACGATCTCCACGCCATAAAATACTTACCCCTCAAACTCAAAGGGCCAGCTCGGCATTGGCTTAAAAGCCTCCCCGAAAATACCATTGGAAGTTGGGAAGAGCTCGAGGATGCTTTTCGGGCAAATTTTCAAGGGACTTATGTCCGTCCTCTAGATGCAGACGATTTAAGTCATATAACTCAACAAACCGGAGAGTCAGCCCGCAAATTCTGGAACTGGTTCCTCACCAAAAAGAAACCAAATAGTCGACTGTCCGGACGCCGATGCCTTAGCAGCCTTCAAACACAACGTCCGAGATGAATGGCTCGCCATACACCTCGGCCAGGAGAAGCCGAGAACCATGGCCGCATTAACAAACCTCATGACCCGCTTTTGCGCGGGAGAGGATAGCTGGCTAGCAAGATGCAGCACCAGCGACCCAAGTACATCCGAAGTCAGGGATGGAAATGGGAAACCACGGCGCAACAAGGACCAGCGCCGGATTAAAGGAAACGGTCCAAAGAGCACGGCAGTAAACGCCGGATTCAAAAGCTCACGGCAGAACAATAAAAAACTGCCCCATAAGGACAATAGCGATGAGCTATCCAACTTAAACAAATCTTGGACAACATATGTCAAATCCACAGTACTCCTGGGAAGCCTGCAAACCATACCCACAAAGATTGTTGGGTCTTCAAACAGTCCGGCAGACTCAACGCCGAACACAAGGGGCTCGACACACCAAGTGAGGATGATGACGAACCCCACAAGCAGAGCACCGGAAAACAAAAGAATTTCCCACAAGAGGTTAAAACAGTAAACTCACTTCACGTGATAAAAGGAAAAAAATAGAGCGGCGCTTATTAAGATACGCGCCGCACATACTACCCTAGCGGAACACCAACACTGGTTGTCAAAACCAATCACCTTCGACCATCAGGACTACTCCGAAAGTATCCGGAACGCAGAGGATGGACTGCCTTGATATTGGATCCTATAATCGATGGATTCCAATTTACACAAGTCCTCATGGATGGCGGCAGTGACATAAACCTGATATATCAGGACACAATCCGCAGGATGGGGATAGACCCAACCAAAATTCGCCATAGCAACACCTCCTTCAAAGGAGTGATGCCAGGCCCATATGCCCATTGTACGGGCTCCCTACTGCTAGAAGTTGTGTTCGGTTCATCCGACAACTTCCGTCGCGAAAAGTTAGTCTTCCATGTCGCCCCATTTAAAAGTAGCCATCAAGCACTATTGGGACGCGAAGCTTTCACCCGCTTTAACGCAATACCGCATTATGCATCTCTTACACTTAAAATGCCCGGTCCACGTGGCATCATCTCATTAAAAGGGAGTATTAAGTGTTACTCGAGCACAGAAGAACGTGAGACTGCCTTGACAGCCTCACACCAATCCGGCCCCGCTAATCAAAGCACCTGAATAGGTAATTCGAACCCCGGACACGGCTAGACGAGTCCGGCGCCTACTAGCGGCACACCCCCGTACAAGGGGCTGCACGCATGTACAACAAGAGACAATAAAGCTCAATTTTATTCACTTCTTCGAATCGTACTCTGTTTTTTTAATATAAAGTACATTTTTCGCACGATCTTTTTTCTTTTAAACTAAGTTCCTCTCTTTTACAGATGAACAACGTGCTACACCCGTCCAGGATACGGCACAACGGAGACACAGGCGCAGACGTGCAGTAGGGACCCGTTGCAAGGATTCTTTTCAGATTAAGACCCTGCGTAAACCATTTTTACTGTCTCTTGTTGATATACATCCCCCGGTTTCTTACTATAACCGAGGAGGAGGCTGGCGTTTTGGCATTGGCCGCACCAGAATTTTTGCGCGTACCTGGACACCAGGGGCTTAGGGCATTATTCTGCCCGTTTTTATAAAGACCGAATACCTTAGGGAGTGTTCGGCGTCTCGAGTTAGGCTTATATGCATCAACTCCGAATCATGTCTTTGGTCAAATGTTGGGTTTGCCCGGCTCCTGTGTTTTGCTGCCTTACGTTCCGTTCTATCGGCTAACGCAGCACCAGAAGAACTACTGCGATTGTGCCCCGGTTCGGCCAGGCGAGCACCTCAGTAGAGAAAGCCGAAAACTGACTGTCATGATATAGCGAGAGACTAGTCAACCACTCGATGACCCACCGGAATGTTTAGAATTCCTCCGCATTAACGAAGGACCGTTTTTCGGTCAGGCACATACGCACCCCAAATTCGGGAGAGTGCGGTGCCCCCAGGGGCTATATAGTAGCCCCACCCTCGAACTCATATGGCTAAGTGAAAGTGATAAAGCATTATAGTCCGGTTGCCTAGTTTGCTACGCTACCACCTCCTTAATAGGACCAAGACGTTGGATTAAGTGTGAAAAAGCGCCTTCTTTGCAAACACCCCCGCACTATGTGCGTGGGGGCTGAAGCCAAGGACTGCCATCTTTCAGGTTATATATACATATACATCAACGACCGCACAGGGAGTAGTTTACTACTTGAACGCACAAGTATAAAAAGCTCTTATATTATATTGAAACATTGTTTTCACAAATCATACATGTCATTTAAACATAATATCCTTCGAGCACTGTGTCTCTATTAAACGAGCACCCTGCAGGACTTCCTCAAAATAGTGCTCGGCAGGTACTCGGCTTCTGTCCGAATCTTGGGATGCAACGTCGGTGGCCTTCATCTCCGCCCAGTATGTCTTGACACGGGCCAGAGCCATCTGCGCTCCCTCAATACACGCCGACCGCTCCATTGCGTCGATACGCGGTACCGCACCAAGGAACTGCTGCACTAAACCAAAATAACTCTTCGGCTGGGGTCCGCCTGGCCACAAATGAGTCATGACATGCCTCATGGCAAGTCCGGATAATCGATTCAGCTCGGCCCATTCGGCCAACCGATCGGTCAACGGAAGAGGACGCTCCGGACCATGGAATTGCGACCAATATAGATCTTCCCTTCTGTGCCCCTTCTGGCCTCGGAAGTGCTCAATCGCATCCGCAGCACTCGCCGCTAAGTCCAGATAAGCATCCTCCGAACTCCACAACTTGTCCAATTGAGCATACTTCGGATCCGTATATTTCCTCCGCAGCAGAAACGGTTTTCCAGCCGTAATAGCACCGGCCTGACTCAGCTCCTCCTTGGCAGCTCTCAAAGCGGAACGGGCATCCTTGGATTCGGCGGTGGCCTTTTTCAGGCCCTCTTGCTCCGCTTGACGTTCTTTTTCAAGAACCTCGCAGCGGTCGGTAGTATTCTTCAACTTTATGACCATATCGGCCATTTCCTCTTTGCTTCGGCAGTGAGCAGCCCGTTCGGCTTTTAGCTCTTCGGCCGCCCTTAAAGCGGTCGCATTACTACTTCTGGCTTGCTCTTTAGCTCGGGCGAGTTCCGCCCGCAGCTCTTCCACGGCAGCGGCACCACCTGCATTAAGCATACAAGCAGTAAGGCATGGGCGTCAAGCTACCTTACCAGGTGTCCGCGGAGAAGTCGCATACCTTGTGACTCATCAAACCGTTTATTGACCAGCGCGATGTCCGCATCCGCCTCGTCAAGTTGCCGCTTTAGTTCGGCAAATTCATCAGTCCGGCTGGCCACCGGACGCCCCGCCACCTATTTAGGAGCGGCGCAATGTTATAACTGAGATTATGATCCTCGGCACGCTGTCAATTTTGACAACATACCGAGTCTCAGGGGCTACTATCTATACAAGGCGCATTCTATATGCATAACTGTCAGAAGGTACATCATTTTTGCGTACCTCAAACCCCGTCAGTAAACTTCTGACGGCTTCATGCAATCCGCTCTTTGTGGATGCAATTCTTTCAATCACCGTACCCATTAGAGCACGGTGATCTTCTGAGATAGCCGCTCGCCCGAGCAGATCCTTCAGCTCCTCCGACCGCACGCCAGTTGGCGCCGGACCTTCCGGCCCCGCCGGACTCGGGGAAACCCTCCGCGACGACACCTCAGGGGCGTCCGCCTCACATGAAGGTGCGACAGGTGGAGGCGTTTCACTCTCGATCATCTCCGGAAGAAGATCCCCTGAAGACGAGCTCTGCTGAGAAGGGCTGAGATCCGAACTACAAGGTACAATTTCGGTCATCTGCAGAAATAAATACAGGGATGTTCCTTATTTACAAGACCCCTTCTTTTTTACTTACGGCTCGCTGGAGGGATGATCCCCTTGGGGAAATAGTGCGGCTGGGTTACTTCCCAGCGCCAGACTCTCTGACGAAGATTCCTTTCCCCTCTTTGAGGCCTTGACCTCCGGATCTTCCGAAGCGGTCCTCTTCTCTCCTCGGAAGATGGGACTTTTAAACCCTCCTTCCTTGATAGCCTCCTTCGTAGAGGCAGTTGCTTCCCCGCTCCCCCCTTCGCCTTCTTCAAAAGGCGCGGCCTTCAACATCTTGGTCAGCATGGGATCCGGCGTGGTCTCTGGGAGGGGAGCCGGACACCTTATTAACTTTGCCTTGGCTATCCACTCCTGTTCAAGAAATGGCTCCTTTAAAGGGCATATATATGATTAATGAATGAACAGCTTGTCCGGTTACATGACTACTTACTTGAGTATCTGGGCGATTGCAGCTTAGCCCTGCATCCTCAGTCAGGTCCGGACACTTCTCTTGTGATCCGAAGAACAGTTTATACATCTCCATGGGTGTCGTACCCACAAAATGATGGAGAGCTCGTGGTCCCTCCGGATTGAATTCCCACAGACGAAGGGGGCGACGTTTGCAGGGCAGAAGGCGCCGAATCAACATAACCTACGCCACTACGACTAGATTGATCTCTCTTTCTTGGAGGTCTCGAATACGGCCCTGCAACAGAGGAACGTCCTTGTACGGCCCCCAGTCAAGCCCCTTGTTGACCCATGACGCCAGCCGTTGTGGTGGACCTGAGCGGAAGGCAGGAAGCGCCACCCATTTGGTGCCCCGGGGAGCGGTAATATAAAACCACTCCCGTTGCCACAAACCAAGCTCCTCTTGAAAAGAGCCCTCGGGCCACGGAGCATCAGCACACTTGCTTATGACCGCCCCTCCGCACTCTGCTTGTCGCCCCCCGATCATCTTTGGCTCCACCTTGAAGGTCTTGAGCCACAATCCAAAGTGAGGGGTAATATGGAGGAAGGCCTCACATACGACAATGAATGACGAGATATGGAGGATGGACTCCGGATTCAAGTCATGGAAATCCAGCCCATAATAAAACATGAGCCCCCGCACAAAGGGATCCGTCGGGAAGCCTAAACCCCGAAGGAAGTGTGACACGAACACCACGCTCTCGCCGGGCTCGGGAGTGGGAATGACCTGCCCTGGAGCAGGCAGCCTATGCGAAATCTCGCCGGTTAGATACCTGGCGTCTCGCAGCTTTAGCACATCTTCTTCTGTGACGGAAGAAGACATCCATCGGCCAAGATGGTCGGAGCCGGACATCGTCGAAGGTCCGAAGCGCCTAAATCTGAAGCTTTGGGGGTTAGAACTCGAAGCACGAGGCGAACTCGATGGAGGGTGTAGAAAAGAAGAGGGCCTTGGTCTCATTATAAAGAGATTGAATACCAAGAGCCCTCCCCGTGGTCGATTAGGACTCGCCTTCGATAGAGGGGGCGTGCCCACGGGCACGGTTGGGTTACCCACGTCCGTATTGATGGGAATCCCGGAATAAGGGGGGACGATCTATGCTTTGATAAGACGTGCTAGGAAAACCGCCTCGCTAAACGCGCTGAGGTGGAACAGTAAAAAATGATTCATATAAAGACCTGGCCGTGGTGTGATGTCACGCCGCGGAATACATCAGCAGATCTGTGCAAAAGTTATTCTCTCTACGGTAGTATGTGGAACTTGTTTTGCAGAGCTGGACACTATCCTTGTGTTCAAAACCTTCTATGAAGTATTCGGAGGAGGAACCCGCCTTGCAATGCCGAAGACAATATGCGCGCCGGACTCGTCGTCATTGAAGCCTGGTTCAGGGGCTATTGAGGGAGTCCTGGACTAGGGGGTGCCCGGATAGCCGAACTATCATCGCGGCCAGACTCCAAGACTATGAAGATACAAGATTGAAGACTTCGTCCCGTGTCCGGATGGGACTTTCCTTGGCGTGGAAGGCAAGCTTGGCGATACAGATATGTAGATCTCCTACCTTTGTAACCGACTCTGTGTAACCCTAACCTATCCGGTGTCTATATAAACCGGAGGGTTTTAGTCCGTAGGACGAACAACAATCATACCATAGGCTAGCTTCTAGGGTTTAGCCTCCTTGATCTCGTGGTAGATCTACTCTTGTACTACCCATATCATCAATATTAATCAAGCAGGAGTAGGGTATTACCTCCATCGAGAGGGCCCGAACCTGGGTAAAAACATCGTGTCCCTTGTCTCCTATTACCATCCGCCTAGACGCACAGTTTGGGACCCCCTACCCGAGATCCGCCGGTTTTGACACCGACAACATGTATGAGCACAATCAACAAATATGGAGGTGTTGGTGTACCAAAGCTCGATGTCGAGGCATGAGTGGAAGACCGAAGGTTCATCCAATAAGTGCGAGCGCTCCTCAATGTGAAGGTCCATAGAGCCAATCTCAAATGTCGCTCCTCCATCCAATAAATGTAACATGTACACAACAAGAAGGAAACAACAATCAAAAAGTGACCCATCCAATATGCGTATTTGAGGATGGCTCAAAGAGAAGGAGTTCACCTTTATAAGAATGTCGAAAATGTTGGTGTCGCACATCGTGTATGCCTTCACATAACCAATATGTCTCATGACGGTAATGCCTTGTGAAACCTTCAAAATGAAAGAACATGGCAAACACTCGGAAAAACAAATGAGGTTAGCGGAAAGGCAAAACCTATCATTCGTGTGGTAAGATACCCAACAAGTGTATGCATCATGCTCATCATAAGAAAGTACAAGGGAGAATTTCATAGTATGGAGGCATATGATGCGAGAACAACCAAATACAATAGGCTCAAGTAAACAAGCATGCATCACACATGAAGTGTCCAAGTCTCCAAGATCATGGAGCATAGAGCCAACTATTGGAGGCAAGTGACAATAAACAAGATATATCATGTGAGAGGCATGAACATATATGTCATCAACCCACGAAAGCAAGTGATAGTGGAACATGGGTGATGCAACATAGCAAGCAATCATAGCGATCAAGTCAAGCGAGCTAGTAGTGCGAAGATGCAACGTACTAGAAGGAATCATGGCAAGCATGTCATGTGTGCAAATAGTGGGCATGAGTAAATCACATGACATAGCACAAACATGAAAGCAAGATATGAGGACAATAGCATGAATGTATTGGTGAGGAGCCATATGTAAATAGCATTGGGTCATCATGTGATGAGGACATCAATACCATTGTTACACCCACAGCCCCTACTGCTACATATACTGGACCAATTACTAGAGCTCGCGCACGCCAATTAAATTATCAGGTACTTTCGTTTCTTGGTAATGATTCTAATGTTCATGAGAATATGATGCTGCCTAAATTGGATACATTTGTTTTGCTTACAAATGAAGGCCCTAGCTTGGAGAAGGATGGACATTGGAGCAAGAACAAGCATGGAGATAATGCCATGCACAAGGGGAACAAGAACGGAGTTACAAGTGATGATTTGAGGACTTTGAAGCCACCATAATGGGTGCATGAAGCCTTGGACGAAATATACAAGATGCTACTTCATACATGTCGTCCCGAGGCTATTCTAGGTGCTGCGTCACCTTATTAGTGGGCCAGGCCCATGTAATTTCGAAATACTTAAGTATAGGCTGTTTTTAGAGTCCGTATGTGTGGGGAAACAAGAGTTAGGGTTGATTTCGGACCCCTCCACCAAGGGCCACGAAATTCCCCCCCTCTTCCTCCATATATACAACCCTTAGGGCACCGTTTAGACCTTGGGTTTTGTTTAGATTAAAAGTTCGCCATAGCTGCAACTTCGCGTACTTCGTTTGTGTTCCACGACCAGACAAAGGCATCACAGAACCCCACCTTGATCCATAAAGCTTTCATCTTATATTCGCAATATCCAGATTGCAATCTCAGTTTCTTGCTTGTTCTTCGTTTGCTCGCAGGAAACAGACCCTCGTGGTCAGCTTGATCGTGCTCCGGTGTGGTCAATAACCTCTTGGAGTTGGTTTAGCGATTGCTAAGGCGCGACGTCCTCGCACGTTCGTAGTCGGATCGTCAAAGTCGACTTCCTCCAAAGCGAAAACCACATCTCATCGAAAGACGGGACACCTTTGCCTCTATCAAGTGGTATCAGATTTCCAGGTTGCTCGGTGAGATTTTCCAGTTTTTCGTAGTTTAGATCGAGTCTGTTCTTCATACCTATTGTCCACGAAAAAGCCACAAAAAAAAATTAGGGTTAGTTCATCATATCCGAACCAATCTGAGCCTTTGCATAATCTTTTTAGGGTTTTTGCTTTGTTGAATTTGCGGTTGCATCGTCGTGTCAAGTTGCTGGTCTTAGAGTCTAGTCTTTTAGAGTTTCGAGTTCTGGTCATAAGTTGTCACGCCGCTGCCGCACCATCATCATCGCCTTGCCATCTACCACCATTGCTTATCCGCCACCGCTCTGAATCCGTATCCATATACCACCACCAATCCGTATCCATATACCACCACCGCTACCATATACCACCACCGCTGTCATATACCACCACCATATATCCACCACCAATCCGAGTTCTTCTCATATTAGGTTTGTTTTCGAGATCCATCTAGTTTCCGATTCGTGTTTCCTTGCCGGGGTAGGTTTCGGAAAAAAAAAAAAAAGAGTCTGGAAACCACCCTCCGTTTAGGCCCAAAATTTTCCAAAAACGTACTTGTCAAAAAAAATTCTGGCTATCCTATTTTTAGGTGTTTCTAAGTGGATTGAGACAGTCGCCGTTATAGAAAGTTTTTTTTGACCCGTTTCCAGTTTTTGGGTCCGGGCAGTCAAAAAATAAATTTTTTTTTTGGTCGAAAAAAAATTTCGTGCCCATCATGCATACTCCACTTGGCTCGGGGGGGATATAGCTCAGTTGGTAGAGCTTCTGTGGCTCCTGCTGCTGCGGCGGGGGAGGATGATTATGTGNCCCGTTTCCAGTTTTTGGGTCCGGGCAGTCAAAAAATAAATTTTTTTTTTGGTCGAAAAAAAATTTCGTGCCCATCATGCATACTCCACTTGGCTCGGGGGGGATATAGCTCAGTTGGTAGAGCTTCTGTGGCTCCTGCTGCTGCGGCGGGGGAGGATGATTATGTGAGAGCTTACGAGGATGAGGTTGATCAACATCAGAACTACGTGCAACCACCAGCACCACAACCACCAGGTCGTCCACATGCAAACAATGGCAATGTTCGGGCACCTGTTGCAAGACGAAGGTGACCAGAAGCATAGTCTTCGATAAGACTAGCTATCCCCCCCTTATTCTGGCATTCTGCAGTTCAGTCCACTGATATGGCCCTTTACACATATATCCATGAATATGTAGTGTAGCTCCTTGCTTGCGAGTACTTTGGATGAGTACTCACGGTTGCCTTGTTCCCCCTTTTCCCCCTATCTCTACTCGGTTGCTGCGACCAGACGATGGAGCCCAGGAGCCAGACGCCACCGTCGATGACGACTACTACACCGGAGGCGCCTACTACTACGTGCAGCCCGCGGACGACGACCAGGAGTAGTTAGGAGGATCCCAGGCAGGAGGCCTGCGCCTCTTTCGATCTGTATCCCAGTTCGTGCAAGCCTTCTTAAGGCAAACTTGTTTAACTTATGTCTGTACTCAGATATTGTTGCTTCCGCAGACTCGTCTATGATCGAGCACTTGTATTCGAGCCCTCGAGGCCCTTGGCTTGTATTATGATGCTTGTATGACTTATTTTATTTTTAGAGTTGTGTTGTGATATCTTCCCGTGAGTCCCTAATCTTGATCGTACACGTTTGCGTGTATGATTAATGTACGATTGAACCGGGGGCGTCACAGGTAGACATGCTTCCCACTCCTTGATGTTCTTCTTGATCAATACACGAAGTAGAGTGGATAGTGTGCGGTTCGTCACCTCCGTTTGGCCGTCGGTTTGAGGATGGTATGCCTAGGAGAACAAGAGCTTGATTCCGAGCTTGGCACATAGGGTCTTCCAAAAGTAACTCAAGAACTTGACGTCACGATCGGAGACGATTGTCTTTGGTACGCCATGGAGTCGCAAGATTTCCCTACAAAAGAGATTTGCAACATGTGAAGCATCGTCTATCTTGTTGCAAGGAATGAAATGTGCCATCTTAGAAAATCTATCCACAACAACAAACACGGAGTCCTTGCCATTTTGAGTCCTAGGTAAACCAAGTACAAAATCCATACTAATGTCTTCCCATGGTTGATATGGGATAGGAAGAGGCATGTAAAGACCATGAGATTGAGCTTTAGACTTAGCTTTGCGACATGTATAGCATCGGTTGGTGAAGCGTGAGACGTCGCGGAACATCTTGNGTCACGATCGGAGACGATTGTCTTTGGTACGCCATGGAGTCGCAAGATTTCCCTACAAAAGAGATTTGCAACATGTGAAGCATCGTCTATCTTGTTGCAAGGAATGAAATGTGCCATCTTAGAAAATCTATCCACAACAACAAACACGGAGTCCTTGCCATTTTGAGTCCTAGGTAAACCAAGTACAAAATCCATACTAATGTCTTCCCATGGTTGATATGGGATAGGAAGAGGCATGTAAAGACCATGAGATTGAGCTTTAGACTTAGCTTTGCGACATGTAGAGCATCGGTTGGTGAAGCGTGAGACATCGCGGAACATCTTGGGCCAAAAGTAGTTCTTGGAGAGCGTGGAGAATGTCTTTGATGAGGACATCAATACCATTGTTACACCCACAGCCCCTAATGCTACATATACTGGACCAATTACTAGAGCTCGCGCACGCCAATTAAATTATCAGGTACTTTCGTTTCTTGGTAATGATTCTAATGTTCATGAGAATATGATGCTGCCTAAATTGGATACATTTGTTTTGCTTACAAATGAAGGCCCTAGCTTGGAGAAGGATGGACATTGGAGCAAGAACAAGCATGGAGATAATGCCATGCGCAAGGAGAACAAGAACGGAGTTACAAGTGATGATTCCAGGACCTTGAAGCCACCCTAATGAGTGCATGAGGCCTTGGACGAAATATACAAGATGCCACTTCATAATATTCGTCCATAGGCTATTCTAGGTGCTGCGTCACCTTATTATTGGGCCAGGCCCATGTAATTTCGAAATACTTAAGTATAGGCTGTTTTTAGAGTCCGTATGTGTGGGGAAACAAGAGTTAGGGTTGATTTCGGACCCCTCCACCAAGGGCCACGAAATTCCCCCCTCTTCCTCCATATATACAGCCCTTAGGGCACCGTTTAGACCTTGGGTTTTGTTTAGATTAAAAGTTCGCCATAGCTGCAACTTCGCGTACTTCGTTTGTGTTCAACGACCAGACAAAGGCGTCACACAACCCCACCTTGATCAATAAAGCTTTCATCTTATATGAGCAATATCCAGATTGCAATCTCAGTTTCTTGCTTGTTCTTCGTTTGCTCGCAGGAAACAGACCCTCGTGGTCAGGTTGATCGTGCTCCGGCGTGGTCAATAACCTCTCGGAGTTGGTTTAGCGATTGCTAAGGCGCGACGTCCTCGCACGTTCGTAGTCGGATCGTCAAAGTCGACTTCCTCCAAAGCGAAAACCACATCTCATCGAAAGACGGGACACCTTTGCCTCTATCAAGTGGTATCAGATTTTCTGGTTGCTCGGTGAGATTTTACAGTTTTTCGTAGTTTAGATCGAGTCTGTTCTTCATACCTATAGTCCACGAAAAAGCCACACAAAAAAATTAGGGTTAGTTCATCATATCCGAACCTATCTGAGCCTTTGCATCATCTTTTTAGGGTTTGCTTTGTTGAATTTGCGGTTGCATCGTCGTGTCAAGTTGCTGGTCTTAGAGTCTAGTCTTTTAGAGTTTCGAGTTCTGGTCATAAGTTGTCACGCCGCCGCCGCACCATCATCATCGCCTTGGCATCTACCACCATTGCTTATCCGCCACCGCTCTGAATCCGTATCCGTATACCACCACCAATCCGTATCCATATACCATGATAGAGGCAAAGGTGTCCCGATGTTTCGATGAGATGGTGGCTATCGTTCTGTGGGAGTCGACCTTGACGATCCGACTACGATCGTGCGAGACGTCGCGCCTTAGCAATCGCTAAACCAACTTCCGAGGGTTATTGACCACGCCGGAGCACGATCAACCTGACCACGAGGGCCTGTTTCCTGCGAGCAAACGAAGAACAAGCAAGAAACTGAGATTGCAATCTGGATATTGCGAATATAAGATGAAAGCTTTATTGATCAAGGTGGGGTTCTGTGACGCCTTTGTCTGGTCGTTGAACACAAACGAAGTACGCGAAGTTGCAGCTATGGCGAACTTTTAATCTAAACAAAACCCAAGGTCTAAACGGTGCCCTAAGGGCTGTATATATG
>CAJFDF010001077.1:9640-22385 GCA_904067115.1 Aegilops sharonensis
ACTTCGTTTCTAGAGAATGTCATGATGGTTAGCTTTATTAATTAAAACACACTTACATGGTCAGTTCACAAGGGGAGGATAGGGGTAGGAGGATCATGAAGCCAAATACAACTGTTAACACAACACTCTCATGCGGACCAAGAACTGTTCAGCAAGGGCAAGGCTCTGCATCAGATCTCCGGCGCCATCCAAGACGCTCAGGCGCTTGCCAAGGAGCTGGTTGAGCTCTGTTGGAGGTACGCTCTTGAGGCATCCGCGGGTGGTGCGGGGAATGCCATTGATCCTCGCCTTAAGGCTGTGTACAGAGATGTCACGGAGCTTGTGTAGGCATTGAGGGCATACAGGATGAGTTGATTTCGAAGCTCCTTGATGGGGGTGAGATGTCTAAGCAGCAACTCAAGACACTGTCTATTGTTGGATTTGGTGGATTGGGCAAGACAACGCTAGCCCGAGCGGTGTACGACAAGATCAGAGCGCACATCAGTTGTGGAATGTTTGTTTCGGTGTCTCGGAATCCTAACATAACAAAGATTTTCAAGAAGATGTTGTATGGAATCAGAAAAATTAAGTTTGCAAACATCAATGAAGCTGTCAGAGACAACCAACAGCTTATCGAGGAGCTGAGAATATTTCTTCAGGATAAGAGGTATGAATTCATTCACATGAATTCCAAGGCTATAGCGCCGCCCCAGACGTCTTCCCCAGCCCCTCCTGCCTCGTCGCCGCCTGAGGTCCTGCCGGCGAAGCCCGGCGGGTCCGGGGACGGCGGCGGCGGGGCGATCTCCTGGCTCGCCATCCCTCTCCCGTGGGTTCCTCGGCTGGATTCTCTGGGAGACGACTGCGCTGGTGCTAAGGCGGGCTCCGACGGGCGGCTGGCAGGATCGGTGGCGACAGGGGAATTTAATCCATCACGGGATGGCTGGTGGCTGGCATGCACGAGGCAGCAGGCTCTAATCTGAGGCAGCGACATCCTCGGGCGACAGTTCGGGGTAACTTGGCTATGGGGTGGCGCGCGTGGACATGGCCAGCGTGAGATTTGGCGAATGGTCTGGCATTCTCTGCCCAGATCTGATGCTACCGAGATTGTTGGCCCAAGGCAGCTATGCTGCGATAGTGGAGGTCCACGGTGTCCATCATGTGGCTAGCGGTGGTCGTGCTTCGCACGGGCAATGTTGATCTGGATTTTGTGCTCCGGCTCCGGCCATGTCGGTCTCTAGGCCAATGGGCCTAGGTTGGGCTCGCTCCAGCGAGGTGGTAGTCGACTCCTCCACCATTGGCGTTGGTCCTTGGCGACCGTTCTGACCTACGGCGGCGGACTCATTGCAAATTGGGATGGCCACCGAAAGGTATTTGTGAGGTTTCATCTCACCAGACCCTGTGGCTAACCTCGGCATGGAGATGCAAACTATGGATGACGGTTTGACACAGAGGGGTGGTTTTGTGGCGGCGGCGGTCCACACCGCTTGTAGCTGCTGGGATGCAGAAAAGTGGTGATTATAACACATAAGTGACGTCGATGGTGGTTCTATGCAAGCACCTGGTCATGAGTTCCGGGGTGAAAGCCTAGGTTTCCGTGTTGGATATACCTGGCGATAGCGATGTTTTATGTCGTTACCTTGTTGAAGGCATTGCTCGAATATGCTCAAATAAGTTCTTCAGGGTGAAAACCTAGATTCCGACCTAGTGTGGTTGGATCCGGTGACGGCGACGCATAAGCGTCGCTCCCTTCCTGAAGATGTTGCTGTTGAAGAATCTCATCGTCCATGTGATGTCATGAGGTGGTTGGTGCGGATATGGTAATTTCTGTAGTTTGCAGATCGCGGATCGGATTGCTTTGGATTTTTTTCCTCGCCCATGCATAGCTTTGGTCTTATATAACTTTTCTATATGTCAGGGCTTTTTTCTTTGTGTGTGTGCGTTTGTAATGGCTGTTTGCATCTTAGCTATGCAGAGGCCGGGTGTGTGCTCATTATATTTTTTTGATGCTCCATTCTAAGCAAATAAAATCCACTCTTTATCGAAAAAATTCCAAGGCTATAGCACCACCCAATCTTTGCTTAGATATATTATACCTCTGTGTCAACAAAATTTGGACAAGTACAAACTTGGTTATGTACGTCTTCATTGATATGTGAACCAACACACTAAACAATGACACAGGTACTTAATAGTGATAGATGACATATGGGGGAAGATGCATGGGAAATTATTAAGTGTGCTTTCTCGAAGAGCGATCTTGGCAGCCGAGTAATAACAACAACCTGCATAAACAGTGTCTCTGAAGCATGTTGCCCATTTAGCAGTGATAATATTAATGAGATGAAATCTCTTGATAATGATGAATCCAAAAGGCTTTTCTACAAAAGAATATTCCCTCAAGGAAGTGAATGCCCCGTTGAATTGGAGGAAGTATCTAGAGAAATTTTGAAGAAATATGGTGGAGTACCACTAGCCATTATTACTAGGTAAACGTTTACAAATGGCGCGCTGGCCGAATGCTCGGCCGGTCGCGCCGCGTCGCGCGTGCCTCTATCGCTCCACGTGTGCATACGGGTCCACCTCATCGCTTTCCCCTCATCCTCTTATTTCTTTCTGGTCAAGCGCAGCACTCGTACCCTTCCCAATCCTATCTAATCTCAATCTTCTGCCTCCGCAACCACTCCGTACCGGCCATGGCCAGCCACGTGCGGGTCAATCTCGCCGGCGAGCTGTCCTGCTGCGGCACTCGTGCAGCTCCTACCACCCCAGCCGCGCTACAGCCGGCTGACTTTTATGCTGGAACCATGCCGGCGAAGAGCTGCAACCAGCTTTGCCAGTGATGGAGACGACGCGCTCCGGTGCTACAATCGGCTCGCTTTTTTGCTGGAACCGACTGGAGAAAAAGTTGCATCCACACCGATCATTGTTTTGCAATCGGATGACCAGTCCATTTGATTTGTTGGCACCAGATTTTTTGTTTTGCTACAACCGGTGAGTTTTTTTGCTGGAATTATGTTTGTTTTTGCTACAACGCGATTTTTTGTTTTGCTGGAATGTGCGCCAAATTGTTTGCAATTTTGCTACCACCGCCTTTTTGATTTGCTGGAACTGGCTTAATTTTTTGCTACCACAGGCATTTTTGGGATTTTTGCTGCATCCTTTCCATGGTGCGATGGCAGAAAAGCTTCATCCGGCGATAGAAAAGCTTCAAGCGGCAATGTGATTTGATACGACGAGTGACATACTGGGGTGACGGCGGAAGAAAAGCTACATCCAGCAAAAAAGCTTCAAGCAGCGGCGCAATTTGCGGCCACCATTGACGCAAGCTACGAGGTCCCGCAGTGATGTTGCGATGGGGCAGAAGCGCGGCGAGCACGCTGCAATCAGACTGGGCTACGGCGAGGAGGTACGGCGACATTTTTTGTGGTATTGTTTTGCGACATGCAGCGGCTGCGAGCTCGCTGGTGGCAAGGTGCTGCGAGCAACAGGGGCACAAGCGCAGCGTGCTCTCCGGTGGCGAGGTGCTGCCGGCATGGGGCGTCGCGAGGAGGGAAGCGGAGATGTGTTGCCCTTGCCGGAGGCCCATTGTCGGGGGATGGAGATTTTGTTTCTGCTCGCGTTGATCAACGGAAGGAAGAAGACGATTGGGGAAAAGAAATCCAATGGATGTACTGAGTCGTATCGAGCGGCTGGCAGTCGACCGGCCTAAATTTGGGCCGGTGCGCCGGCGCATAGTAGCGCCCTTATTAATATAGCTAGTCTTTTAGCCAGCAATGATCAATAAATAATGCCAAAGTATCAATGGGCGAACGTACTCAGTTCCATTGTCCGTGGACTTGCGGAAGGCCGTACCACGAAGGATATGCAAAGATACTATCATTTAGTTATTATGACCTACCTTCCCATCTCAAGACTTGTTTCTTATATCTAAGTATACTAGATGACACCCCGCNCAAGCGCAGCGTGCTCTCCGGTGGCGAGGTGCTGCCGGCATGGGGCGTCGCGAGGAGGGAAGCGGAGATGTGTTGCCCTTGCCGGAGGCCCATTGTCGGGGGATGGAGATTTTGTTTCTGCTCGCGTTGATCAACGGAAGGAAGAAGACGATTGGGGAAAAGAAATCCAATGGATGTACTGAGTCGTATCGAGCGGCTGGCAGTCGACCGGCCTAAATTTGGGCCGGTGCGCCGGCGCATAGTAGCGCCCTTATTAATATAGCTAGTCTTTTAGCCAGCAATGATCAATAAATAATGCCAAAGTATCAATGGGCGAACGTACTCAGTTCCATTGTCCGTGGACTTGCGGAAGGCCGTACCACGAAGGATATGCAAAGATACTATCATTTAGTTATTATGACCTACCTTCCCATCTCAAGACTTGTTTCTTATATCTAAGTATACTAGATGACACCCCGCGCATTGTTGCGGTAATTGGTTGTAATACATTTCAATGAGATTTGATTGTGTGGAATATAACAATGAACTATAACTAACCTGGCCAAAAAATAAATTATAAAATTGCAGGATAGAACTATGTGTTATTCATACGAAACATGGATTGACAAACCGTCCATATCATATCTCTTGGTGTGTTGACCCAATAAATTGCACATTTTCATAACGGACTCACTTCGCTAAGAAATGCTTGCTTTGTAGCTAGTTATACTATAATGGTGTGGCAAAGTCTTACAACTTTTTTGTTGTAAACCTTCCTGAAGCAGACAGTGGTATAACTCATATTTCATCTGCTACTTTCCTAAAATAGGTAATCAATTCCATAGAAAATTTCAGAAAAGCAGATCGAGATCTTGTAGCACATCAATTTGGACTTCCAGCCACACATGGGCACCATTCAAATAGGAAGATCTCTTATGCTTGGTCCCAGAAGAGTAACTATTCTTACGATTGGTAACCAATATGGCTTTTCCAATACCTTTGATGTAGTCTGCATCGCAAATCAAATAAATTGTAGACAAAAGGACAGGAAAATTTGATTGCCCCTGAGAAGATGAATGAACATACACAATTAAGATCATATCTAATCACAAACAGGATATCAAAATAATTTTTTAAATGCCTTCGGATGAAATGATATATGAGATTAGGGAGAAAAATAAAACATGTTGACATCTTAACTGGCTAAATTAACTCCGTTTGTAGATATGAGCAATCAAATAAGTGCACATGCAGTTTGGTTGCATGTAGCTGTGTACCTCACATGTTTTATTTTAGAACGGAGACGCAAGAAGCGTCCGGCTTTAAGTTAATAAAGCGCACCGACAGGCAGCATCCAACAAGTTCATCGCAGTACTACAGCACTAGAAAAGTGGCCGAAGCCAAAGTACGGTACATGCAACCGGCCTGAGCCTGAAAGATAAAGAAGAAACAACAGCACACAGGCGACCTGTCCAAAATAGCACAACGAGCAGCATCCTAGTGACGGGCTTCAAGCTGAATCGTGCGGATCCGCTCCATGGCCTCCGTCATCCGATCTGCATCATGCCGTTTCCCCAACGGTGTCCATGTCTGAAGAAACAAGTGGCATTTGAAGATAATATCAGCAGGATGGTTAGGGAACTTGTGTTCAATAGTCATCTTATTACGAGTGGCCCATAATGCCCACCACGGCGCCCCTACGCATCTCCACAAAACTCGCCCAAAGCCACCCTTATGAGCGAGAAGGATCCCACGAAGGTCCGAAGCCGTATGAGGATTCCCTCATACCAATTCTGCGCAAACGCCTCACGGACGGCGCTCGAAGCAAAACGAGCTAGGTGGCATTTGAAGAAGATGTGGTTAGCGTCTTCATGCGCGCCACACAATGCACAAGTCCCGTCCGAAGGGCCGTGCCTAATGGAAATGTTGTTAGAGGAGGGAAGACGGTCACGGAACAATTGCCAAAGAAAAACTTTTATCTTCAGAGGGATAGACGCTTTCCATAGCCCCCTAGCTATGTCTAGAGTCGGACCCTCGGTCAGCTTGTTGTAAAGCGACTGGACCGTGAACTTTCCGGAGCTCGAGAGGGACCAGGAGACCGTATCGGCCTCAGGACAGAGAGTTACGCCATGCAAGGCAGTTAGGAGCCCTTCCCAACATGCCCGTTCATGGGCGAGGAGTGGTCTTTTGAAAGAAATGGCGGGAGGATTTGTTCTGAGCGCATCGGCCACAAGAATATCAACGTTAGTGGCTAATTGGTAGATGACAGAGTGGCTGCGCCAAAGAGGTTCCGGCCCAAGCCAATGGTCGAGCCAAAACCTCGTGGAGTTGCCATTCTTAACACAAAACTTGGCTCCTAACGTGAAGGCAGGCTTAACAGCCTGGATCCCGTTTCAAAAAGGCGATCCCTTCGCCTTAGAGGTGAGGAAATTCCCATCGGGGAAATATTTAGCGCGAAGGATATCCGCCCAAAGCCCTTGTTCGTTCTGGGAGAGTTTCCAGATCCACTTTACAAGGAGCGCAACATTCATGAGTTTGGAGTTAAGGATCCCTAGGCCACCGAATTTCTTGGGACGACAAAGCGCCGCCCACTTGATCAGGTGGTATTTCTTTTTTGTCCCAGTTCCTTCCCAAAAGAACTTAGACCGAGGGGTGTCGAGCTTGGCGTGGACTCCATCAGCCAGCAAGAACATGCCCATAGTAAACAAGGGCAAGGAGGACAGACTAGAGTTTGTCAAAATCAGCCTGGCCGCGGAAGATAGAAACCTGCCGCGCCAGGGGCTAACCTGGTTCGCCACCTTGCCGTACAAGGGTTCCCATTCAAGAATCGAGATGTGTTTGTCCGAGATGGGGAGGCCTAAGTACTTAATAGGAAAGCTCCGTAGCTTGCAGTAAAGCAGGTTGGCAATGCGAGTGGCAAGGGGATAGTCCAACCCCATGGCTATCACCTCACTCTTAAGAAAGTTGATCTTCAGGCTGGAGATGATCTCGAAAGCGAGGAGGATGAGCTTAATCGAGGCTATACTATGGTCATCGGGCTCGAAGAGCAACAAAGTGTCGTCCGCATATTGTAAGTGAGTGATCCCTCCAGGGATGAGGTGAGTCACCACACCACGAATGTGGCCGGCGTTCTTGGCCTTGTTCACCATGGCCGAAAGGGCATCAGCAACAAAGTTAAAGATCAAAGGCGAGGAGGGATCTCCCTGTCTAAGACCTCGTTTGTTGCGGAAGAAGTTCCCCACTTCTCCGTTAATCGACACCGCAGTCTGTCCCCCCGAGACAATTTGCATGATGCGGTGAATAAAACCCGACTCGAATCCCTTCCGAGTCAGAACCTCGCGAATGAACTCCTAGTTCACTCGGTTGTAGGCTTTCTCGAAGTCGAGCTTAAAGAGCACGGCCGGCTGACGCGTGCGCTTAAGCTCGTGGACGATCTCTTGCAATACTACCGGTCCTTCTAGGATGTTGCGGCCTTTGAGGAAGCCCGACTGGCTACGGTCGATCACACGCTGTGCAATCGGGGCAAGTCTCATAGTGTAAGCCTTGGAGCAAATTTTGAAAGGCACGTTAATAAGGGTAATGGGGCGGTATTGCTTAATCGTGTCGGCCCCTTTAACTTTTGGAATGGTGTACCTCACATGTTGCCTTGCAAATCTTGTAATAGTTCTGGAGGTTTCCATTTCGGCAAACACTTGATGTGCATATAAATAAGCAACGGTAGTGATCCTGAAAAAGTCAGGACGGACTGGTACACTTCCATTATAACAATCTATAAAATGTCATGCAACAACTGGATAGACCAAAGCTGAAGAAAGCAAATATGTCCGAAGTCGATGACGGT
Source organism: Aegilops sharonensis (assembly GCA_904067115.1). NCBI lineage: Eukaryota > Viridiplantae > Streptophyta > Magnoliopsida > Poales > Poaceae > Aegilops > Aegilops sharonensis. Next base: position 17,393 of record CAJFDF010001077.1, read on the forward strand.
AGCAAGAAACTGTTAAAGAGAATGAATAACAAAAAAAGGCCAAGAGCGCAAATAAGATATAAAAAAGTTAATCATAAAAAATAACATGCCTTCCGTACTGTCCTATTGTTAGAGACATCTGAAAGGAAAACCTGATGGCTAGTAAACTGATTTCATGGAAACATATGATGAAAAAGGCATGATTCACAAACCATCATTTAGTTAACAAGCTTCATAGTGCTCACCAAGGCCACAACTTGAGGTGATGATATGCAAGTGTACCATTGTGAATAACAAAAGGATTGACTAACTAAGAGAGGGGAAAACAGACTAAAACAGGTCACAGGCGACGTTGAGGACTGCAGATGTAGCATCACAAAGAAAGACAGTCAAGTGCTGCAATCTTAACAAATGCAAATTCATGTGAAGAACTCCCTACTATGCTAGTGTAAAATAGAGATACTGCAATGCAAGCCACGGTTAATGAAAAGCCTAGCGATTCTCTATAGTAAAAATTAGACCAGTCCAAATAGAAACAATATATTTTCTACTCATTAAAGTTAGATATACGCTTTACATTGCTGCAGTGGAGTTGTGATGTCTTTTTTTTTGTAAGAAATATGGAGTTGTGATGACAGACATCTAATCTACGATCTGAGAAAATTTGTACTGCAGATCCTTCTCACCTGCTTCTGTGTGCAAAGTACTGGATGGCAAAAGTCTCTGCACAGCAAAATCCCAGTTTGAGGCTGCAAGCATAAGTTGGTCCGAAGAGGGATGCGACATTGAGGGCCTCAGATGTGTCCCGGGTATATTCAGATATAGATTCACCCAACAATATGCAGGCGTAGCCAACATCTGCCAAGAAATAACATACCTGAAAATGAAATGGACTATGTCATCATAGGAAATCAAACTAAATACCAATAAAATTTGTACTAATCAAACATGAGAGAGAAAGAGAGGGGGAGAGAGAGATGCAGGAGCGTAGTAAATGGTACGAAATAGGATTGTAGTTGCTCGTACTTAATAAACCATGAGAGAAAGAAAGAGAGAGAGAGGCGGAGCAGACTTGGATTAGAGCTTCCTAGGACACACAAATTAGAACTTCCAACCAAGCTAAATGAAATAATCGCAGATCTGAGACGACTGAGAGGGAGGAGAGTCCGAACCTCTAATCCAGGTGAAGTTGCAGGAGGACGGCGACGCCCGGCGGCGGCGCATCTAGTTCAACGGAAGTCCGGGTCGACGCGCCTGGGCACCGGACTTGGGCCAGTGGAGCCGGCGGCGGTGGGGATCACGGGGATCCAGGTTGGCAGGAACACATAGATCTCTGGTGGTGCCGACAGGCGACAACCTCGAAGGCTTGGCCGAAAACAGAGAATGGGAAGAGATCGATAGAGGCAAGCAGAGAACACTAGTAGAAAATGTTGGCAATAAGCCGCGGCCGGTGCATCGAGCATGTTGGGCGCGCGTCTGACGAGCTGGACGCGTCGGGTCCGCGGTGGGTGCGTGCGTGTGTGCGTGCGTTGTGTACACGGGCATGTCCGTGTGGGCGTGCGGGTGTGCGTGAGCCAGCGCGTGTGTGCGCGGGGCCACGCCCGGGTTGTTAGCGAGCGATCAGGAGGGGTAGACCGCGTAGGGCGCGCTGGGAGGCCGTGGCGATCGCGTTCGGGCGCGGTGCGTGGACGCGGCCAGAGCGGGGAGGACGTGAGGGAGTGGGTGAGCGAGTAGGTGCAGGGCAAGGCCGTGCAGGCCGGTGCTCGCGGGTATAAAACCCTGATTCCTCTCTGTAGCTCGTGGACATGATCGAGTTCGTGCTCGAGGTAAGGGAAAAGCGTACGTGCGCTGGAAAACTCCCCGTGTCCATCATTCTCTGAACTTCTCTGAATCTTTCTTCCTCCTCTCCGGTGACTGAGCCACGGCAACAGTGAGCGAACAGAGTGAGAGGGAGAGGAGAGCTGCGGCGAGGAGTTGGCGGTTCCAACAATTGGCATCAGAGCCACGTGGAGGAGGGAGCTCGCCGGCGATGTCCATCGTGCCACAGGCCGGCGGATCGGGCGGTGCGGTGTCGCACCCAGCGCCCGTGCTCACGGGCGACAACTACACCACCTGGGCCATCAAGGTGGAGGCGGATCTTGATGCCGCAGGGCTGTGGGAGGCGGTCGTGCCGCCGGAGGACGCGGCGTCGGCGGTGATCGCCAACACTAGTAGAAAAGGGGGCAATGGCCCAGGCCGGTTAAGCCCATTAGTCCCGGTTCTTCCACGAACCGGGACCAATGGAGGTATTTGTCCCGGTTCGTGAGCCCAGGGGGCCGGCCGGGCCACGTTGGCCATTGGTCCCGGTTCGTCTGGCCCTTTTGGTCCCGGTTGGTGGGACGAACCGGGACCAATGGGCCTCGCTCCTGGCCCACCACCATTGGTCCCGGTNCCCTTTTGGTCCCGGTTGGTGGGACGAACCGGGACCAATGGGCCTCGCTCCTGGCCCACCACCATTGGTCCCGGTTGGTGGCATGAACCGGGACCAAAGGCTGCCCTTTAGTCCCGGTTCATGCCACCAACCGGGACCAATGATGTGCCTATATATACCCCACACTGCTCTGTTTTTTGTCTTAGTCGAGGGGAGAGGGCTTGGTGGTGCTCTAGCTCACCTCCTATGCACACAAGGTGTTGGATAGAATGCCCGAGCCACACTACTTAAGCTTTCTTCTCTCCAAGCTCGACCTCCAAGCTCCATTTTCCTCAATATTTGTCTAGGTTTAGCGGTCCGTCACGCTCCGTCCCTGTCTTCACCGCCGTCGATCACCCGCGCCGATCTCATCGCCGGCACCACCGTGGTGAGCCTCTTGTTCTTATCTTCTTTCTGAAAGGAAAAATATTCTTACTTGTATGTTTATATAGATACTTGTATTATTTTCGTACTTTTATTATTGCATCTTATATAGTGCGATGGTTTTGGTATCCGCCCCCGTCGGCCCTCGTCCTGTCTATGATTCGGATGTGGTATATATTATCTTTTCATAACTATTGGTTCATTTATTGTTTATGAAAATTATGCCGACCAACGTGACATAGATTTTATTTATCTAGGAGGTTGTTGAACCGGAAATTCCAACCGACCCTATTGTCGAGAGGTTAAATTTAGTTGAAGAAGAAAACAATTTCTTGAAGGAAAAAATAAAAAAACTTGAGGAGGAGAAGATGATATTGGAGTTGCATGTTGCGGATATCGTCGATGATCACAAGATCAAGATGGATGCAATGCGCTTGAAGATTAGAAAGATTAGAAAATATGCCATTCATACCGAGGCTTGGTATCATTATGCTGTTGGATCAGTTGTTACCTTGGNTAAAAAAACTTGAGGAGGAGAAGATGATATTGGAGTTGCATGTTGCGGATATCGTCGATGATCACAAGATCAAGATGGATGCAATGCGCTTGAAGATTAGAAAGATTAGAAAATATGCCATTCATACCGAGGCTTGGTATCATTATGCTGTTGGATCAGTTGTTACCTTGGTTGCGATTATGATCGCATTTGTTTTCGCATTGAATTTTTTTACATAGTTTCAATGTATGGTTTAATTAATTTAGATGCTCTGCAGAGCTTTATGTTGTTAGATGAGAACTATGTATGTACTTTGGTTTTTATGTGATGATGAACCTCTATTAATTTGGTCACTTAATTATCTATTCATGATGTTCTGTAATGATTTTTGACACACTTAATTATATATAATGCACGCTGATGAACCGGCAATGGATGTACGGTGACAGACACACCTCCGAGTACACTAAGGGCGTGCATGATTTTCTCGAAGTGGCTGAGGCAAACAAGCAGAATGGTTTTATGTGTTGTCCATGCCCTATATGTGGGAATACGAAGTCTTACTCTGACCAGAAAATCCTTCACACCGACCTACTTTACAAGGGTTTCATGCCACACTATAATGTTTGGAGGAGGCACGGAGAAATAGGGGTTATGATGGAAGACGGCGAAGAAGAAGAGTATGATGACAACTATGTGCCCCCTGAATACGGTGATGCTACTGAACATCAAGTGGAACCAGACGATGTGCACGATGGTGCTGCAACGGGCGAAGCTGCTGAAGATCAAGAGGAACCAGACGATGTACCCGATGATGATGATCTCCGCCGGGTCATTGTAGATGCAAGGACGCAATGCGAAAGTAAAAAGGAGAAGCTGAAGTTCGATCGCATGTTAGAGGATCACAAAAAAGGGTTATACCCCAATTGCGAAGATGGCAACACAAAGCTCGGTACCGTACTGGAATTGCTGCAGTGGAAGGCAGAGAATGCTGTGCCTGATAAATTATTTGAGAAGCTAATGAAAATAATGAAGAAGAAGCTTCCAAAGGATAACGAATTGCCCGACAGTACATACACAGCAAAGAAGGTCGTATGCCCTCTAGGATTGGAGGTGGAGAAGATACATGCATGCCCTAATGACTGCATCCTCTACCGCGGTGCATACAAGGATCTGAACGCATGCCCGGTATGCGGTGCATTGCGGTATAAGATCAGACGAGATGACCCTGGTGATGTTGATGGCGAGCCTCCCAGGAAGAGGGTTCCTGCGAAGGTGATGTGGTATGCTCCTATAATACCACGGTTGAAACGTCTGTTCAGAAACGGAGAGCATACCAAGTTGATGCGATGGCACAGTGAGGACCGTAAGAAAGACGGGAAGTTGAGAGCACCCGCTGACGGGTCGCAGTGGAGAAAAATCGAGAGAAAGTACTGGGATGAGTTTGCAAAGGACCCAAGGAACGTATGGTTTGCTTTAAGCGCGGATGGCATTAATCCTTTCGGGGAGCAGAGCAGCAATCACAGCACCTGGCCCGTGACTCTATGTATGTATAACCTTCCTCCTTGGATGTGCATGAAGCGGAAGTTCATTATGATGCCAGTTCTCATCCAAGGCCCTAAGCAACCCGGCAACGACATTGATGTGTACCTAAGGCCATTAGTTGAAGAACTTTTACAGCTGTG
>CAJFDF010001078.1:13405-24437 GCA_904067115.1 Aegilops sharonensis
AATTATATTTGGTGCTTATGCGCCAAATAATGCTTTACCGGTAAATGGCATGTTTCCCTGTATTTTTAGTTTTGTTTCTCTGGCCAGTTTTTCTTTTAAGTTGTTTCTCTTATATATAAAAAATCTTGATTCTTTTCTCATTACTTCTTTAAATGTTTTTCAAATTCATAAACAATTCTTAAGTCCACAAACTATTTTCATATCCGCAAATTTTTCTAAAATTTGTAAACACTTTTTTCAATTTCGACAACAAAATCTGCAATCATTTTTATATTTCACTAAACTTTTTAAAAATTCACGAATGATTTTCAAATTTATGGAACTATTTTCGAATTTGCAACTTCTATTCAATTTCTGAACATTTGTAGTTTATAAATTGGGTGTTGATTTTCGAAGAACATGAGACCAACTGTAGCAGAATACAAGCAACAAAGTACCATTTATTTTTTGAGAATACGAGAAAAAAATGAGCGGGCGCAGAGCGAGCAGGAACGACGTGGGCGTTAGTAGGCTAGGCGGTTCAACAACTGGCACGTTAAGCGTCGAAGAGGGTGCCTCGGGACGGCAAATCCTATTTGGTGCTTATAGTGCCAAATGGTGTTTTACTAGTAGCCGGCGCTCTAGGAACCTTCTAGAATGTTCCCCTAGTTTTCTCTCTGTTTTACTTTTGTTTCTTCGGCCAGTTTTTCTATTGGATTTTTTCAATTCCCTTTATTTTTTTTGAATTCATGATCAATTTTTCATATTCAGGATCTTTTTTGAATTCCTGATCGTTTTAAAAATTCATGAACTTTATAAAAATCCATAAACACTTTTGCTAAATCTGTGGGAATTTTTTAAATTTCATGAACATCTTTAAAAATGCACGAATACTTTTAAATTTCCAAAAAATAAATTTATAAACTCTAATAAAATAATGAAAGTTTTTTTAATTTGAACAACCATTCGGTTCGTTTCAAAAACAGTAGACCAACTGTAGCAGAATACAAGCTAAAATCAAAATACGAAACTAGCGGGCGTAGAGCGAGCCGGAGCCAAGCAAACGTTAGTGGCTGTGCTCATCCGGCAACGTCCTTAGCGCACATTAAAGCGTCAAAGAGGAGCTTGTTCCCGTTTGGTGCTTATTTCACTATGGCAGCTGGGCCGGTCCAAAAACTCATCTCTCCCATCAGCAGTTTTCGGGGCCGGGTATCTGGGTTTTGTGTTTCATCGTTTTTTTTGTAGATTTTTCTCAAACCCATAATTTTTTTAACTTGTGATTTTTTTGCATGAACTTTTCTAAATTAACTTTTTTTCCAAATTCATAATGTTTTCCATTTTTTGTGATTCTTTTCGAATTTATGAAGTTTTTTCAATTTCGCAATGTTTTAAAAAAACTTATGAACTATTTTCTAAGTTATTTTTTTGTCAAATTTATGATTTTTTTAAAAAAGTCAACTGTCAATTTGTTAACCGAGCGAGCCAGGGAAGGTCCCATAGCTCGGCCGAACCACAACAAGAGCGCGTGTGAGGGCTAGTTCTCGTTTTGGTGCTACAGGGGCCGATTAGTAGGTCTCCGAAGAGGTCTTCATTAGGGACCAGAAATTGTGTTTGGCTCCCAAGCTCCATGGAGCCTTTTTTTTTTAATTTGAGAAAACTGACCTTGGTTTCAAAAAAATCTGAAGAAATACGCACATACCTATGAATGTATACTACTTGTGTGTAAAGTTATATTGTGAAATACATTTTCATGCAAGCTACAGAAAAATAACAAAATCGTGTATTTTCACTATAAAAATACATGATTTTGTTTTTTGCACAGCTCACATCAAACGTATTTTATAATGCAATTTTACACACATGTAGTATACATCTCTAACTACCTGTGAATTTATTTTCAGATTTCTTTTACTCTTTAAAATTCGACTTTTGATTTTTTTTTAAATTTCAGGCTCCTAGAGCCAAAATTCCTCTCTCCATTAGGGACCTGCTTCTTCAGCGAAACAACGCTACCTGGCCAGCAATCTAGGAGTCCTGCCCCACAACAAACCAGGCAGTCTTTTTTAACCAAAAAAAAACTTGACTGAATTAACTCAACTCAGTAGAATTATATTTTCCTAAAGAAGAGCCACCGTTTTGCCAGACTTGTTTATCCATCTTAAAAAAAAAACTTGTTCGGTACAAACGAGAGGACGGAACGGTTCCAGGGCCTCGTCAACCCACACAACGCCAGCATCATGTATCCAGCAGACGTTCTGTCCAGCAAGGAAGAGTTCAGCTTGTTAGCCAAATAAAGACAGTCTGAAGCTAAGATAACCCTGTCAAATCTTGAATCCTTCAGAACAGTAGAACATGCCTTGCTGCCTGGGCTTCCGGTGTTACAGGGATAATGTGCACGCTCACCCAAAAACCATTCAGAAAAACAGCGCCACATGGTAACTCCCTCGACATTCAGATACAGCATACTGAATACTGTATGACCGCATTTCCCCTCGCTCCGTCAAGTGCAGCGGCTTCCCCTTGCTCCACAGCCTCGTCCCTGCATATCCGACCACCATATTTTTTTATTAATCCAGTGGAAGAAAAAACATGTAAACATTAATTTTATTAAGCTGCATGCTATGTAATAATTTAAAAGAACTCAACTCAGTAGAGTTACAATGTGGCCCTGTTTCACTGAATGGTTCCCCTATTCACACATTCAGATCCATGCTTTACTAAACATAATCTACATTGTGTTATCCAAAACACAAAAACAAAGTTCTGGATTTTTTAGATGTTCTTCTATATGTTCTACCTACCAACTCAATTTGCAGAATGTTTGTTTAACATGTTCATGTAGAATCGTTCTGAATGAATTGCAAGTTAACTGAGATTTTGTTTACTGCGCAGGCATGAAGATGCCAGCAGTGGTTGCCCTTGCTTTTGTTCTCACCCGAGTCTCACTAGCAAGTCCTGGTTACTGGGCACATGATTGTGATGGGAACTACACAGTGCCCAGCAGCTACCAGAAGAGCTTGGAGCAGCTGTCTGCAGGGCTGCCTGATGCGGTGTCCTCCTCCCCAGATCTGTTTGACAAAAAGGTTCTCGGATCCTGGGGGAGCAGGGCATATGGCCTGGGGCGTTGTCGTCCTGGTACAGATGCACCTACATGCAAGGCATGTCTCGACGAAGCCTTCCAGGAAGCACAGGTCGTATGCCCATTGAGCAAGAGGGTGTACCTGTACTACGAAGTTTGTACCCTAGCATTCGCTGACGAGGACCTTCCATCTCACTCGGCCTTGAACAAAGTTGCCACTAAGGTCAATGGTTCTCAGGTGCCCGCCCAGTGCAGCAAGGTATTCGACATGGCTATCAATGAATTGATCACATATTTGGCGAAGATGGCAGCAGTTTCTCCTCACATGTCTGCCACGGGGCAGAAAAAGTTAGCAGGAGGTGCTTGCACATACAGCATATATGGCCTTGCAGAATGTTTCCCAAAAATGTCAGCTGCCAACTGTAGTGACTGTTTGAAGAATTTGCTGGCTGTACCTTTTCTTCATGGGCATCAGAGCGAGTGGAGATCTTCTTTGACGTGCAGCTACAGGTTGGAGCCACGCCCCTTGTTCGATGTTGGCAAGGGCGGGTTAGCCACCCCCGGAGGAAAAAACGGTGAGTTGGCCACACACACACACACACACACACACACACACACATACACATATAATTGACTAATGGGTGAAGTATATATATGCAGGGAAGAAGCAGGTTTGGATTGTGGTGGGTTGTGTTGAGGGCGCAATGATAATACTATTGGTCCTACTTCTACTTTGGTGGAAATTGCCGGTACGGTTTCATCTTAATTCTTAATAACCCAACTAGTATTTCTATTTTTCAAAACAGATGCAAAAGAATTGCCTCATCCATTAATTAAGAAGGGAACTACAGAGATGCTGCAAAAGAAAGAACACATCTGAACTAGAAAAGGCGTTACTCTCACAGCATGATGTTTCTCAGATGTTTAGCACATGCCATGTCCCAAAGATTGGCTTTACTCTTGATGAGCACCAAAATGTATAGTAGCGGCGTGGATTTGTTTTGAAAGACACAAGCTCGCAAACATAGTGAGGAAAGCCATCGCTTTCTGGTTCGCGGTGGTGGAACTCGACATGTTCCACACAGATTTTATAGGTCACTCATATGCCCATCGAGATAAGTGAAGGGCCTCCAATCCAAGCCAATCCTTAATCATCGTCCACACTCTCAATATGAAACAACATTTGAAGAAGAGATGAGTGGCCAATTCTTGTGCCCTTATGCAAAAGGGCCAAAGCCTACAATTTGGCCAACCTCACTTCTCAAGTCGGTCCGCGGTACACACCCTATTTTGGATAGCAATCCATGCAAAGGATTCGACCTTTGGGGGAGCCCATGACTTCCAAACAGTCGTGTTCATCAAAGTTAAGAGTAGCTCACAAGTATTGTGCTTTGTATGCCAATGCCGCCACTGGCCAAAAGCTTCCATCTTATGTCATCCTTGGCATCGTTATTTAGGTGAACTCAAAGAAGGCCGCAAAGCGAGCTGTGAGTGAAGCAAGGGGTCGGGCGTATGAGGACCTCTACCAGCGGTTAAACACGAAGGAAGGCGAAAGAGACATCTATAAGATGGCCAAGATCTGAGAGAGGAAGACGAGGGATGTTGATCAAGTCAAATGCATCAAGGACGGAGCAGACCAGCTCCTAGTGAAAGACGAGGAGATTAAGCATAGATGGCGGGAGTATTCCGACAAGCTGTTCAATGGGGAGAATGAGATCTCTACTACTGAACTAGACAACTCCCTTGATGATACCAGCAGGCGTTTTGTGTGGCGAATCCAGGAGCCAGAGGTCAAGGAGGCTTTAAAAAGGATGAAAGGAGCCAAGGCGATGGGCCCTGATTGCATCCCCATTGAGGTGTGGAGAGGCCTCGGAGACATAGCTATAGTATGACTAATTAAGCTTTTCAACCTTATTTTTCGGGCAAACAAGATGCCAGAAGGATGGAGACGGAGTATATTAGTACCAATCTTCAAGAACAAAGGGGATGTTCAGAGTTGTACTAATTACCGTGGAAAAAGATGATGAGCCATACAATGAAGCTATGAGAGAGGGTCATTGAGCACCGCTTAAGTATGACAAGTGTGACCAAAAATCTGTTTGGTTTCATGCCTCGGAGGTCGAGCATGGAAGCCATTTTCTTCGTACCACAACTCATGGAGAGATACAGGGAGCAAAAGGACCTGCATATGGTGTTCATTGACTTGGAGAAGGCCTATGATAAGATATCACGGAATGTCATGTGGTGGGCCTTGGAGAAACACAAAGTCCCAACAAAGTACATTACCCTCATCAAGGACGTGTATGATACTGTTGTGACAAGTGTTCGAACAAGTGATGGCGACCTGATGACTTCCCGATTAAAATAGGACTGCACCAGAGATCAACTTTGAGCCCTTATCTTTTCGCTCTGGTGATGGATGAGGTCACAAGGGATATACAAGGAGATATACCAAGGTGTATGCTCTTTGCGGATGATGTGGTGCTAGTCGATATAGTCGGACGGGGGTCAATAGGAAGCTAGAGCTATGGAGACAAACCTTGGAATCCAAATGCTTTAGACTTAGTAGAACTAAAACCGAGTACATCAGGTGCGGTTTCAGTACTACTAGGCACGAGAAGGAGGAGGAGGTTAGCCCTGATGGGCATGTGGTGCCTCAGAAGGACATCTTTAGATATTTGGGGTCTATCCTGCAGAAGGATGGGGATATCGATGGAGATGTGAATCATCGAACCAAAGCCGGATGGATGAAGTGGCGCCAAGCTTCTAGCATTCTCTGTGACAAGAGTGCCACAAAAGCTAAAAGGCAAGTTCTATAGGAGGCCGGTTCGACCCGCTATGTTATATGGCGCTGAGTGTTGGCCGGCTAAAAGGCGACATGTTCAACAATTAGGTGTGGCGGAGATGCGCATGTTGAGATGGATGTGTGGCCACACAAGGACCAAGTATGGAATGATGATATATGAGATAGAGTTGGGGTAGCGCCGATTGAAGAGAAGCTTGTCCAACATCGTCTGAGATGGTTTGGGCATATTCAACGCAGGCCTCCAGAAGCGCTAGTGCATAGCAGACGGCTAAAGCGTGCCAATAATGTCGAGAGGTCGGGGTAGACCGAACTTGACATGGGAGGAGTCCATAAAGAGGGATCTGAAGGACTGGAGTATCACCAGAGAACTAGCCATGGACAGGGGTGCGTGGAAGCTTGCTATCCATGTGGCAGAACCATGAATTCCCTCCCGCATCTTTGTTCGTCCCCGGCCAAGAAACACCCCCTCTAACTTCTTGACACTATTGAGAACACTTAAGGGATAACGAGGGGTGAGGTAGTACACCGCTAGCGAGAAAGGACGTTTAATGAACACAGTTCGGCCAGCCATAGTAATATTCTTCCACTGTGAAGAGGGAGCTTTACCACAATCTTGTTCTCGGTGCTCAAAATCTACCCTCTTGAGTTGCCAAACCAGGAGCGAGAGGCCAAGGTACTTTATTGGGGAGGAAGTTCTCATGGTGGCAAACTCTACAGGGCATCATCAAGGTTGAGGTGTCCACACCAAATAGGAACAGTATAGTTCTTCTGGAAATAGTGGCAAACTCATGACCTCCCAAAAGGAATGCAAAATGGTCACAAGATTTTGAATGTCTTCTTTGATTGGGGTGACAAACACAACCGTGCCTTCGTATAAAGGGAGGTACGAAAGATAATGCCCTGACCCCGAATCTTCTGAAGGAGTACATCCCAATGGCCACATCAAGAATCTGCTACAAGGGGTTGATGGTGAGGACAAAAATGAGCAGGGACAACAAGTCACCTGGCCTCAACCCCCGACAATGATTGATGGGAGGGCCGACAAACCAATTCAGGACTGTCGAGGACAAGGTGCAAAGCAGGGCGTTAATCCAGTCACGAAATCTACTCAGGAAGCCCCTCCGTTAGAGGAGGTCGAACATGTAACCCCATTGCACAGAGTAAAAAAGGCTTTGTGGATGTCGAGCTTGAAAAGGACGGAAGATGTTTTATTCCTTTGGAGCCTACATGCAAGGTTCCTAACGTACATGAAGTTGTCATGGATGCCCCTCTTCTTGATGAAAGCACGTTGGGTGTTGGAAACAGGGTTGTTCATGAGCAGCCTAAGACGAATGGCAGGCCCCTTGGCTATGATCTTCACAATGGCATGACTGAGGCTAATGGGCGGTTGTGAGAGATCTCTTCTGCCCCCTCCTTTGTAGGTTTGCGGAATGGCATGAAGACACACAATGTACAATGTTTGCGGAATTAACCCATAGGAGGTATGCCACATGGAGTCGCCAAAGAGGTGGATGGCGTGCAATACGCATTATTAGTAGGAACTCAAATCACATGCATTAAAGTATTGTCTAGTCTTACCTCAATTTAGCCGCAAATAGGCAAAGCACTTGTTACATCACAGCATGCACCAAGTCATTCGAAAACTAGAGGCCCTATGCATGTAAGATAATGCTAAACATTAGTCCATTAGAAACAAAGCCTCAATTTTGTAAAATGTACACCAAAAATGCAAGAAAATGATAACTTAAAGAAAGATAACTTCCAGTTTATGAACCACAAAGACTTTTGAGCCAAACTGCACAAAAACCATGTCTGAAGTTGAACACCCATTAGGAAAAATGTGTTGTTTGTCTGATGTATTTTATTTTGCTTAAAGATTCAATGTTTTCTATTGATGGGAATATGTCACTTCCCAAATAAAAAGATTACATGGAAATCCGTTTGCGAATAAATGCTATATTTGAATAGTATCATTATGTTCAGATAGTGTTTTTGGAGGGAAAACTGTAAGGAAGCCCCGACAATACTTTTAAAAACTTAGTCTAAATAAACACAAACTAGGTAATTATAGGCTAAGAATCAGAAAACGGGAGGCTAGCTAGTAAAAAAACAGAAAACTAGAAGGTATCTAGGGCAAATTGTGAACACATACTCATTCCTAGTTTTAATCCTGTGCATAAGGGACATAATTCTTGAAGCCTCGCCTCCATGTAGAAAATGTAGGTCTCTGATGCTCAAATATTCTCCAATTATGTTGCTTCTATATGGACCATGCTGCAAGAACACTCTTCTAGTCATTCCAAAGACAGTGCCATCTAGTTCTACCAATGATTTCAAGCACTACTAGAGGGATACACACTGCACATCTAGTATGTTGGTTGATGACGATGCTAAGTTAACCGACTGCAAGTGCACCCCACAGAACAAAAATGAAGCACTAGCGGCGAGATGACGCTCTACTCTATCATGAGTTGTGAAAATTCCTCCACTTTGGGTCTAGTAGTGCCCAGAGGGAGCCAAGTGCCAATTTGACAACCAAAGGAGCCTGCTAATTCCTCCAGCACATTAATAGACATCATTGATGATTTGTGTTAGTTACCGGTTGAGGAAGCAAATGTTTGGAGCAGAGATTTGAGGTGCAAAAGCTGACCTTTAGATGCCGGCAGTACAAGCAATATGCCACCATCTGAAAATCTTGATTAGCAAGTTCACGTATCTCTACTCCTATAAAAGACTCAGTTGGTGATGATGGTGTGTCTGTCATCCGTCATTTCTGACCATCAGATCTGCATCTAACGACTGTGATGTAAGCCGTGGCATTTTTGCAACAAGACCCCACTTCTCTGCTCCAATTGCAGAAACCCCTTAGTATCTTGAAAACAACCACATCCTCCCCCACCTCATCAAAACAGCCACGAGGAATATATTTTGAGTGAACCCTAATACGAGTATATTTTTTGTGATATATATATACCAAAACTAGAGTGTTTTTCTTTCAAGTTTGTGAACATGTATTATTCTACTTTGGATCCGTTGCAATGCACGTGCACATTGCTAGTTGGAAGAGAAAGCCTGGCACTCCTATAAGCCTCATTCACCATAGTTAGTGGTAGATCTGCGCCTAAACCAATACTCCCTCCGTCCCAAAATTCTTGTCTTAGATTTTAGTATTAGATACATCCGTATCTAGACAAATCTAAGACAAGAATTTTGGGACGGAGGGAGTAATATAGAGAGAGAGTCGCCCTGTCTCACTCCAAGCTTCCACACAAATTGCTTCCCTAAAACTCCATTCAATAGTATTGATGGCATCGCTGATGACAAAACTAGTTCCACCCATTGCAACCATCTTTTGTAAAAGCCCTTCTGTTTCAGAATTGCAAGTATCACAAAATGTTCAATTGTGTCAAACGCCTTATCAAAATTCTAACTTCAATAATCCATTCAATCTTCCTGATTTTTGGCATTTGATATAAGTCCAAGCCAAGCAATCTTGGATTGTTCTTTGCCTAATAAAGTCATATTGATTGGTATGTGAACAGTTTAAGATTTCCCCTTGGAGTGTATCTGCCAATATCTTCATTAGAAACTTAATACACAAATTGGTTAAAGAGATAGGCCTATAGTCATGACCATTCTCCAAAGATTGTTTTATGGGGCCAGAGTACTTAAGGAACCATTAAAATTCTCCATTTTGGCTTTGCCCAAGTAGAAATCACATAGTCTGAATATATCTTCAAATACAATACTCTTAACATTTCTTTATGAACATCCCATTAAAAGCATTTGAGCCTAGGGCCTTGTCCAATGGCCTCTTTTTAACAATTTGATTTAATTCATCTCGGGTGGAAGGTAGAGTCAGGGATTCAAGCCCGTGAAATCTTTCAATCAATCTTGAAAGATCAAAACCCATTATAGGTTTTGCTGCAAGAAGGACGCGAATCTTTGGGTCTTGAGCGCCAAGCCACTCGAATTGGGGGCCCATTTGGCTTTCTGTACTCCTCTAGAGCTTCCATGAATAAAATCACGACATTACACCTTTCAATCAATGATTTCAAATTCGAAAGTCTTTTGCTATATGTTTCAGTTTATATTGTACCTTTTTACTTTTTTCAGTAAGTATTGCTAGTTTGCTACACTGCCTTGCTCTTTAGTACGGCTGACACCAGGATTCCTCCACACACTGAATAAAACATACTGTTCCATCCACTGATTTTCGAACATAAATTGCTGCTGTTGCTATTTCTGTATCAATACTCACAACACAATTTAATGGTGTTGGACATATGTTCTAATAATAGCATAATATTCAATCTCAAAATTTTGAATTATTTGCTGACTGACATATGTAAAGAATTTTCTAATGTTTTATTTTTGCAGGCTAGACGCCCTTCTGCTATCAAGTTCTTTGATGATATCACAGCCAACGTCCAAGGAAAGACAATTGTGATGTTTTTAGACTACGACGGTACGTTAACGCCGATTGTGAAAAAGCCTGAGGGCCTTCATGTCCGAGCAGGTAAGCCTAATGAGCTTGACCAATATTTACATGCTACTAGTTAAGATGTCTGAATCATCTTCATCCCCAATTTGAAATCTCCAGACGCGTAATGCTGTTAGAGAACTTGCAATGGCGTTCTCGACTTCAGTCGTCACCGGAAGGAGCTGTGAAAAGGTATCAGGATAGTAACAAATCTACAACGTTTTAATTTGGGGTTCTATACATCTCTAAACATTGACTCGACATGCTTTGCTATCATGTTCAGGCGAAAGGGTTCATACAGCTCGACGAGCTGCACTATGCAGGGAGCCATGGGCAGGACATCCAACTGGTAAGTCACTGTCTACTCTTGCAATACCGAAATGTAGTCTACCTTTTTATATAATGGAAGCTTCTATTACCCCAGACTCTGCTCATAGATACATTCAGCCATACGAGTTAATTACACCTGTAGTACAAGAACTCGCAGCGAACTAGCAGAACCATAAATAAACTAAAACCCTCATAAAAATGGTACACAAACTTAACAAACAGCACATTTTGATGCAATTTCCGTTAATCCTAACGGTGTACTGTCTATAGTTGTTAACTGCCATGTGTGCGTGGCCTGGGCCCTGGTGCTCTACCTATGTATGGGTTCCATTTGTCGGTCGGACAGATAAATTAC
>CAJFDF010001078.1:35512-45999 GCA_904067115.1 Aegilops sharonensis
CCCCCCCCAACCCCAAGCCTCACATCAAGTCTGCCTCTGCATGACTGCATCAATTTGGGGTTTCCTTCATCAACCTTGATGCTGATTTTTCTGCAGCACTAATTATGCCCTGTTTGCACCTTGCATTGCATCTGTCATATCAGCCACACCTGAAACTGCATCTTGATCACATGTCCCAGGCTCGCCCACAGCTGCAACAAACATCCTCAAACACTTGCATATATTATCTCCTGCCAAATTATTCTGCTTTTTATGAGCTGAAATCACTGTATCAGGAGTGAATATTGGATCCATCTTCTATGCTCATTTGAATGTGCTTTACTATAAGAGCTCAGAGAATGAGCATAGGAGATGGATCGAATATTGGATATTGGGTCCATCTTAAATAGTTGTTAGAAGTATCTGTCACGTGTCCAGATTGCAAATGTTGTACAGTATATCACATTCAATTGCCATGTATTGAGATGTCAAGTTGTCTTATGGAAAAAGTACTTTCTGACAACAAAGTCACAGGATTGCTAATTTAGAAACTGCCGGCCATGACAAGTTAACACCATTTGTGTTTGGACGGTAGTTTGAGACAGTAAGAGCTCAACGACCAATTCATTTTTTGAGTGAAATTACCAATTGCACCCAGTTGAGTCATACCATTTCTCTTTGAAGGGTTCTTTATTGTTTTTCCTATACCAATTATTGTTTTTTCAAAAAACCCTGTTCAAACTTTTACCCTTCTTGGTTCGAAAAATTGTACCTAATGTTGGATCTACATATAAATAGGGCCAGCCGAGCTCTCAGACATGTCTGGACGTGAGGTTCGTGAGTACACTAACCTCAACGACCCTAAAGGTTAGTGATTTCATCATTCTCCAGTTCCAGTGTGGACAAGTAGTTCTTCTCCTTTTTGGTTTATTGGACATTTTCTTAAATCAAATCATCACCTTTGGGGTTATGCATATGCAGATAGAAAGTATGGGAAGGGGAAGGACAAGATCGACGATGAGGATGTCACCTTCCAGCGCATGGTAGCAAAGGTTAACCGGAATGCTCTTGCAAAAATAATTCTGGTTAAATTGTGAATTAATTGAGTTATAATTACTTAGTAGCACTGTCCTGGTAGGTATCTTATTTTAGGAAATTAGTTTAGCTGCCAAAACCTCGGAAATCCAATTCGGCTCTTGGGAGCATATGCTCCTGCCCACCAAAAATGTTTTTTGCAAATGTCCAAAAAATAGATGTGTTCATTGTCACACCTGCAAATTTTTAGGAGGAAAGCTTAAGTATTTTGATCTGTGCAAAAAAAAAGTCTACCTCCAAATGTTACACTTATTTTTGTTTTTTTCACCGACGAAGACTGTCACCCCGTTTCGCATGAAAATTGGCAAGCATACTTGTTACACTAACAAGAACATCTACAAAAAAACAGATTTTAAAAAATTTATTTACTATTTATTTTGAATATACTGTTCATTAGGGAGCATATGCACCCTAGAGACAAAACGGCCCTCCCCCAAAATCTAAGTTACATTATCGATTCTCACAATTGAATATTGGATAGTTTTGATATTTGAGGGTCATGGAAAGAAAGAGGTCTGTTTTTGAGTTTTGACACGGTATTGTGCTTGGTGCAGATATAGATAAGTGCAGAAGGCCTTTGATATGTTTGTACCAATGAGCTTAAATTCAGGGAATTTACTTTGGATTGTGAGAAATCATTCAATGTGATCAGGGGAAAGATCAAGGCTGTGTTAGGTTTAGGTAGCATACATTATCTGCTCTGATCAGTGTTGTGTTCGGGGCAGTATTTAACTTACTTGCACTTGTGGGCTTGTGGCCATGAGATTACTCGTTCTTCTTGAAAAATTGATCCCATTACTCAGTGTGCCTGCAATAGCCATTGATTTACGATGTTCTTGATAACATGCCCTGACAGGGATCTTGGCTTTCTACTGGGCGGTTGATGCCAACAGATGCAGGATGTTGCTGGTGAGCGGGAAGGCTACCTTCATGGGTGAGGAGGTATTTCATGGTTCTTTAATGAAGAATTCATGCTGGCTCTTTGTTAACCTTGTCTACTTCGATGTTGTTCAGCATTGGACAGTGATGATTTGCTTTACCTTAAAGAGCAAATGGAGGCTGAGGAAGATGCAGAGTGTCTCCTCTGTCCTACAGAGAAGCGGGCATTTGCTGCCTTTAATATATGCTTTCTTGCATGATACACTATAGCATCTCCCACACGTTTTACAAGATAATCTTTAGTATAATCCAAGCGTTCTTGCTATGCAAGCTATTTTCCCCATCTATTATTAGATTTTCTTGTCATTGGTCATGCAGTTGCAGCACAATATTCACATGCCTAGGGGTAGTTTCCCATCTTATCCAGCTTGCAGCGTTCCACATTTCGATAACTCTGTCAGTTTGTTTGTTTGATTTCTTTAACTCTGGCATTACCAAGCAGCAGTTCTAGCTGATTCTGCACCTCCTATTCCCACGGCTCTTCGCGTCGAGCCTAGACCCAAAAGTGATATAAGGTAAGCCGTGTGCGTCAAAGACTCTGCTTCCATCAATGATACTTTTGCCTTCTGCTTTGGCACATACCTTGTTATGGGCAGGCAACGTGATCTCTTGAAGAAGATTGCCGAGATCAGACCAAAATGAGCAAAAGTCAGCAGCCCTCAACAAACAGCAGTGGGCGGTAGACCTAAGCAGGCATCCCACAGCTTCGGCAGATCGCTTAGCCCCGTTCATCTTCAGCGCAAGGGCGCTCGATCAGTGAGCTATTACGCACTCTTTAAAGGGTGGCTGCTTCTAGGCAAACCTCCTGGCTGTCTTTGCACAGCGGTCATTTAGAGGCCTTAGCTGAACAAGAAGATTCTATGAGGAAAATGTCTACGTCTGGGAACCAACCTGAATCACCTGAAGGTGAAAAGGAACCGTCTCATGGGTCAGTCAGTTTTGTGCGGCCTCTGTCAAAACCAGGTGATCTAGTGGAGGCCAAGTCACATAATGCAGCTGTAAGCTTACTTGGTTTAGCGTATGAGATTTCGGACGAGGAAAAGTCGGTGGCGCGGAGAAATTCTTTGACTTTTTGTCGAAGTTTGTTATTTTCTCTTGCTAGTTTCTGTTGTATCATCAGAAGGATAAAGAACTTATGCCGACACTGATTAGGGGTCTCTGCTGGAAATCAAGCCTGAGTTACTGATTGGGTAGACTATATATTCTTACAGGACTACATATGCAATTGCTAATGTATAGAAGTAAATGAAATCTCAAAGCAGTGAGCAAAGCAAACTACATGACTCTGCTTCAGTTCGTCACCCCACCCCGCTCGGTTGGTATGGTTTCCAGGAAGTGCATCTACATTCTAGCTTTTGGCCTTCTACATTCTAGCCTTTTGGCATCCTGTTAAGAGTTACTATTGATGATAGCTTTTGGCCTTCTACATTCTAGCCTTTTGGCTTCCCCTTGTACTTGTATATATGATGGCTTTGGCCTCTCAATGATATTAAGTTGCATCCTAACATGGTATCATGAGCCTAGGTTTAGGAATTTTTTTCCGGGTGCTGCAACTCACCCTCCCGACGATCTCCTCGTCTTCGCCCGATCGATCGAACTCAACGCTAGCGTGCTGCTCCCTATCTGATCCTTCCGATCCGCTGGTCTGCCATCTCGCTTGGATTAATCCGCCCGTCCGGCTGCACTCGATCCGCTGGAGGCTTTCCTAGCTCCCGCTGCTTCCATTCGGATTGATCTGGTCTTAATCTCGATCCAGTCTGCGCCGCCCCGCCCCGGCCCAGCAGATTCCGGGCGTCCATGCTGCCATCTGAGCGCCTCCGTTCGGGCGTCCGCTGTTAGAATAAATGCAAGGCATACCATCTATTTGAGGACTACGCAATCACACGAGCACGACACTAAGATTTGTTAACGAGGTTCAGCCTGACTATAGGCGCTCCTTCTCATGACACCGCTACAATACGGCACTCGGTTGCCCTGGACGCCGGCACATGCCGCCGGCTTCCCTTGTGTTTCTGTGTTATTATGTTGGCATTGATTATATCGTGTGTCTATCCTCACTATATATAAGAGGTCTAGGATACAATTGTCCTATTAGGACACGATTCCATATAACACAATACTACTAAAGTTCAACTGTAACCTACCTTGTACACAATATTCAACACAATTCTAACAAACTCCACCTTGGCGAATATTCTCCGCCACCTTGAATTCGTCCGTACGTCAAACTTCCATGTACATTGGACTTGAACTTATCCCATGAGTACCGCTGCTAATTCAAAGACTCCATATGACTCAACCTACAACTTGTAGTCCCTTCTTTTCTTGACACAGTCAACACTCGGGCAAAATTAAGTTTCTTGTTACTCTAGTTCGTGTTCCCAACTTCCAGAGTATCCGTCAACGCCATCACACATCGATCACTTACCTGCGTGAAAGTGAACAACTCACATATTGGGTGTCAAAATAAGAGTTACCTGAACTCAACATCACCGCTCCTTTCTTGACCGCCTGTCTGAAACTTGAAAGAATTCCACCATTGCTTGTAGTCATCCCGAGTCAAATGCGCAGTTGTCTCACCACATGTATGCCCACCAGAGCCCTTGCCCATCTCCATGTCCCATGCATACCGCACGCCTCGCCGCTATTACCGCGTCGAGCCACTGTTGTCTCTGCCGAGTCTCAAGGGCCGCAGACCCACACCACTCAACCCCCACTGCAGAGTACCATCGATCATCACCGACCGATAACGAGTTTCACACTTCCATCAGAGCACTGCGCTCCAGTCCGAACTGCTTGTAACTCGTTTTCCCCGTTGAATAGGCTTCGATTCTTTGGATCCTTACACCGTAGCCCCTCAATCCAGCTCCACCTTCAACATGACTCCATGATAGATGATTAGTCCACCCTCGCACCCCGTCGACTTCAAGCTCTCATGTGCACTGATAACCCACAAGTATAGGGGATCGCAACAGTTTTTGAGGGTAGAGTATTCAACCCAAATTTATTGATTCGACACAAGGGGAGCCAAAGAATATTCTCAAGTATTAGCAGCTGAGTTGTCAATTCAACCACACCTGGAAACTTAGTATCTGCAGCAAAGTGTTTAGTAGCAAAGTAATATGATAGTGGTGGTAACGGTAACAAAAGTAAAGACAGCAAAAGTAATGTTTTTGGTATATTCGTAGTGATTGTAACAGTAGCAACGGAAAAGTAAATAAGCGTAAACCAGTATATGGAAAACTCGTAGGCACCAGATCAGTGATGGATAATTATGCCGGATGCGGTTCGTCATGTAACAGTCATAACATAGGGTGACACAGAACTAGCTCCAGTTCATCAATATAATGTAGGCATGTATTCCGTAAATAGTCATACGTGCTTATGGAAGAGAACTTGCATGACATCTTTTGTCCTACCCTCCCGTGGCAGCGGGGTCCTATTGGAAACTAAGGGATATTAAGGCCTCCTTTTAATAGAGGACCGGAACAAAGCATTAGCACATAGTGAATACATGAACTCCTCAAACTATGGTCTTCACGGGAGTGGTCCCAATTATTGTCACTTCGGGGTTGCCGGATCATAACACATAGTAGGTGACTATAGACTTACAAGATAGGATAAAAAACACACATATATTCATGAAAACATAATAGGTTCAGATCTGAAATCATGGCACTCGGGCCCTAGTGACAAGCATTAAGCATAGCAAAGTCATAGCAACATCAATCTTAGAACATAATGGATACTAGGGATCAAACCCTAACAAAACTAACTCGATTACATGATAAATCTCATCCAACCCATCACCGTCCAGCAAGCCTACGATGCAATTACTCACGCACGACGGTGAGCATCATGAAATTGGTGATGGAGGATGGTTGATGATGACGACGGCGACGAATCCCCCTTTCCGGAGCCCCGAACGGACTCCAGATCAGCCCTCCCGAGAGAGATTAGGGCTTGGTGGCGGCTCCGTATCGTAAAACGCGATGAAACTTTCTCTCTGATTTTTTTCTCCCCGAAAGCCAATATATGGAGTTGGAGTTGGCGTCGGAAGGTCTCCAGGGGGCCCACGAGGTAGGGGGGCGCGCCCAGGGGGGAGGGCGCGCCCCCACCCTCGTGAGCAGGGTGTGGGCCCCCTGGTCTTCATCTTTGGCGAGGATTTATTATTATTTTTTCTAAGGTGTTCCGTGGAGTTTCAGGTCATTCCGAGAACTTTTGTTTTCTGCACATAAAACAACATCACGACAATTCTGCTGAAAATAGCGTCAGTCCAGGTTAGTTCCATTCAAATCATACAAGTTAGAGTCCAAAACAAGGGCAAAAGTGTTTGGAAAAGTAGATACGACGGAGACGTATCAACTCCCCCAAACTTAAACCCTTGCTTGTCCTCAAGAAATTTAGTTGACAAACTGAAAGAGAAAAAGAAAAACTTTTACAAACTCTGTTTGCTCTTGTTGTTGTAAACATGAAAAGCCAGCATTCAAGTTTCAGCAATTATTATGAACTAACCATTCTCACAATAACACGTAGGTCTCATAATTACTCATATCAATAGCATAATCAGCTAGAGAGCCATAATAATAAAACTCGGATGACAACACTTTCTCAAAATAATCATAACATGATATAACAAAATGGTATCTCGCTAGCCCTTTCTGAGACCGCAAAACATAAATGCAGAGCATCTTTAAAGATCAAGGACCGACTAAACATTGTAATTCATGGTAAAAGAGATCCAGTCAATTCATACCCAATATAAACCAATTATAATGAATGCAAACGACAGTATGCTCTTCAGCGGGTGCTTTTTAATAAGAAGGGTGATGACTCAACATAAAAGTAAATAGATAGGCCCTTCGCAGAGGGAAGCAGGGATTTGTAGAGGTGCCAGAGCACGATTTTGAAATAGAGATAAATTATATTTTGAGCGGCATACTTTCATTGTCAACATAACAACTAAGGGATGACGATATCTTCCATGCTAAACAGATTATAGGCGGTTCCCAAACAGAATGGTAAAGTTTATACCCCCCTTCCTCCACAAGCATCAATCCATGGCTTGCTCGAAACAACGAGTGCCTCCAACATTCAACGGGTCCCAAGGGGAGTTTTGTTTGTAATTATTTTGATTTAGTTTGCATAAAGCATGGGACTGGGCATCCCGGATACCAGCCATTTTCTCGTGAATGAGGAGCGGAGTCCACTCCTCTTGAGAATAACCCGCCTAACATGGAAGATAAGGGCAGCTCTAGTTGACATATGAGCTATTCGAGCATGCAAAACGGAATGTTTATTTGAAGATTTAGAGTTTGGCACATACAAATTTACTTGGAACGGCAGGTAGATACCGCATATAGGAAGGTATAGTGGACTCATATGGAATAACTTTGGGGTTTAAGGAGTTTGGATGCACAAGCAGTATTCCCGCTTAGTACAGGTGAAGGCTAGCAAAAGACTGGGAAGCGACCAACTGAGAGAGCGACAACAATCGTAAGCATACATTAAAATTAATTTACACCGGATACAAGCATGAGTAGGATATAATCCACCATGAACATAAATATCATGAAGGCTATGTTGATTTGTTTCAACTACATGCGTAAACATGTGCCAAGTCGAGTCACTCAATTCATTTAAAGGAGGATACCATCCCATCATACCACATCATAATCATTCTAATAACATGTTGGCACGTAAGGTAAACCATTATAACTCATAGCTAATCAAGCATGGCACAAGCAACTATAATCTCTAAATGTCATTGCAAATATGTTTACTTCATAATAGTTGAATCAAGAATGATGAATCATCATATTTACAAAAACAAGAGAGGTCGAGTTCATACCAGCTTTTCTCATCCCAATAAGTCCATCATATATCATCATTATTGCCTTTCACTTGCACGACCGAACGATGTGAATAATAATAAGAGTGCACGTGCATTGGACTAAGCTGGAATCTGTGAGCATTCAATAAACAAGAGAAGACAAGTAATATGGGCTCTAAGTTAAATAAACGATGATGCATATGAGAGCCACTAAGCATTTTCAATATGGTCTTCTCGACCCCCAAAGAAAGGAAAAGAAAAATAAAAACTATTTACACGGGAAAGCTCCCAACAAGTAAAAAGAAGAACGGGAAATGTTTTTGGGTTTTCTTTTTAATTCTACTACAAGCGTGGAAAGTAGACTAACTAATTTTTTTGTTTTTTCTTAAGGTTTATCAAACACACAAGAAGAAAGCTAGAAAAAGAAATTTAAACTAACATAGATATTACAGTGAAAGAGTATGAGCACCGACATCTAGCAATGAGTGTGTGTGAACATAAATGTAATGTCGGTGAGAAATACGTACTCCCCCGAGCTTAGGCTTTTGGCCTAAGTTGGTCTATTGCCAGGGATAGCCTGACGGATACCCATAGGTGTAGCTGGGGTCGTACTGCGATGCATCGTAGTTGGGATCATAATGTGATGAAGAGGACTCTGACTGCCACTGGCTGGCAACCGCCTCAGGATCCCAAGAATAAACAGACATTCATGGAGGCTCATCTTGTGGCTCCGTTTCCGGGGCTGGTGCAGGATTCCGATAGGCTTGAACAGCCGCCCACGGAACAATGTAAGGACATGTAGACAAGTTAAACAAAGAGGGAGCAGGCAAAGCAATAGTCTCAGGGTGATGTTTATCAAAGTACAATTTATATTTAAGCTCCCCTTCACGACTCTTAACAAGAAAATCATGCGCTAGCATACTCTTATAATCTAAATAAGCACGGGGCAGCGCTATTTCTTCTTACTCCTCATGCCTAATAGGTATTTCAAAATATCCAGCTAGGCGCGAAGCATAAATACCTCCAAAGATGGGGCCCTTAGTACGGTTCAGACTTAACCATCTAGCAACAATTCCACCCATACTAACAGAGTTATTGCGGTATAAACCATGGAACAAAATGATAATATCAGGAATGCTAAGGTTTCCACAGTTCCCGCGACCAATCAAGCAACGACTAGCAAATAAGTCAAAGTAGCGTAAAACAGGGAAATGTATGCTAGTAATTCTTGCATCAGAAACCTTCCTGGTTTCTCCCACAGTGACAGTGTTAATAAAAGCTTCCACTTATTTACGGTGTGGTTCATCTAAGGTGCCCTCAAAGGGTATTTTGCAAACCTCGCAAAATTCAGCTAATGGCATTTCCTTAACAACGTCATATAAATGAAACTCTACTGTTGGAGGTGATTTCTTAGGGAAAAAGTAGAAGTTCTGCACAAAAGTATTTGTGAGTAAGAGATACTGATGACGTTGGTCGCGGAGGAAGTCGGTGAGGCCGGCGTTCTCAATTAATAGATAGAAATCCTCATGAATCCCAGCTCTCCTCAAGAAGTCATCGGAAGGCCATTCACACGGCCGAACCTCCGCGATGCGAGGCAAATTAAATTGGGCTTCTGCTCTTCTTCCTTTTGTTTTTCCTTAGAGCTTCGGCTCGACGAGCCCCTCAAAAGTCTCTTCATTATTTCTGAAACAATCTGAAATTTTTAGTAACTTCAAACAGAAGTGAACCAACTTCAGTAAAACTGATAGCAACTACTCATACAAGTGCCTAGAGCATATATCAAGCATTAGAACTACTTGGAACCATATAAATTTGACATGCAAGCTCAAGAACATGGTCACCTATGCAGCACCAAATTTGCAATGAATAGAGCACTAGAACAAAAACTAATTGGACCAATGGAGGAGTCACACACCAAGGAACAATCTCCCCAAGCAGTTTTGCGAGAGGTGCTTTGAGCAAGGAGATCGAAAATCACAGCAACGGGGGCTGGAACTCGTGCTTGAGTTGGTTTTTCGGGTTTGTGTGAGACAGAGGAAGAAGATGGGTGCAGGGATAAGTGGAGGAGGGCCACCGTGGGCCCACGAGGCAGGGAAGCGCGCCCAGGGGGGTAGGGTGCGCCCTCCACCCTCGTGGCTAGGTGGCAGCTTCCCCCGCGGTAATTTTTGCACAGTAAATCCTCAAATATTCCCGAAAAAATCATATTAAATTGGCATGGCATTCTGAGGACTTTTATTTTCGGGATATTTTTATATTGCACGGATAAGTCGAGAGACAGACAGAAAAATACTATTTTACTTTATTTTTACTAAATAACAGAGAATATAAAGAGGGTACAGAAGGTTGTGCTTCTAGTTTCATCCATCTCATGCTCATAAAAAAGAATCCACTAACAAGGTTGATCAAGTCTTGTTAACAAACTCATTCCGATAATCATGGAACCGGAGAAAATTCGGAGAACACTATGTTACCTCAACGTGGATATGGACATCCCCAATAATAAGTATGTCATATTTCTTCTTGACAGTAGGAAGAGGAAATTCAAAACCTCCAAATATAATCGATGGAATTTTTCCAATAGAGTTGATACTATAAACTTGAGGTTGTTTCCTCGGAAAGTGTACCGTGTGCTCATTACCAT
>CAJFDF010001081.1:4855-22311 GCA_904067115.1 Aegilops sharonensis
AGATATATTGTGATATCCCCAACAAGTAAACATGTTCCAACAAGGAACAACATCTCCATGTTCCAACAAGGAACAAACTTCATCTTCTCCTACAACTAGCAACGCTATAAGAGGGGCTGAGCAAAGCGGTAACATAGCCAATCAACGATTTGCTAGGAAAGGATGGTTAGAGGTTTGACATGGCAATATGGGTGGCATGATAAGCAAGTGATAGGCATCATAGCATAGGTATAGCAAAAGAGCGAGCATCTAGCAAGCAAAGATAGAAGTGATTTCGAGGGTATGGTCATCTTGCCTGCACATTTATCCGAGTTGTGGAAAGCTTGATCCTCGTAAGCGTTCTCAACAGGTTCCTCGTTCACGTACTCGTCTCCCGGCTCTACCCAAAGCAAGAACACAGACAAAGGAACCACAATAAATCACGGTGCAATGCACAAGCGACATGATGCAATACATGGCATGATATGCGAGATGTGATATGCAATGCGTATGCGTGCTCCGGAAGGAAAATGATGAACCATGCATCAACTTGGCAAACCAAGTATGCCGCTGGAAAGGTGAGATGATTTCGGTTGAAATCGATATAAAGATCACCGGAATCGGATGCACGCTTTGCAAATGACAAGCAAAACAAGAATGGCACAAATCTGCCATCTACAACATGATACCACTTAGCGAGCAACAAGAAATTAAGCTACTGCACCCAAACGTACCAACAAAGTATATGGCAGTGATCTACTCAAGATGCTTGACAAAATATGAACACTGGGCTACGGCTAAATCACATCATTACAGGTCCAAACAAGCATGGCAAAAGTGCAAAACATATCAGCTTCACAGACTTGGTGAAATTACTGAACATGGCAGAATCAGCATCAGGAAGCAATGTTCAGAGCAAGCAAACGGCATGCTACAGGAACTTATAATAGCAAAATAAGGCATGGAATGAATCTACTCAAAACATAGAACAAAAGTCCCTTACTGACCATGAGCCAAAATGGATCAGAAAATGCAATAGCACCCATGTCAATATAGCAAGTTCCGTTAACAGATTCAGCAACAGGACATGACAAAAACAGATAACAAGTAGGCATGTTTAAGAGCTCGATGCACTCACTACAGAGCATTAAATGATAAAGTAAGCATACATTAATCAGGAAGACATGCCATAGAAGTTATACATGGCAAGAACAACATCATAGCGTACACGGATCAACTACAACAACATTGGCAAAATTGAATAACATGTAAACAATCTGTCAGGAAACATTTTAGAGCACAAGTAGAGCTCGATTGACTCAAGCTATGGTACTCCATAATTGCAAACAAGGGCATGGATGGATAGAGCATAACCATATGTTCAAAACATCCTTACTGAAGTATCTCAAAATATGCATGGATCTCTCGGTAGCATCAAGTTAACATGGCATAAAAATATCAGCAAAACAGGGGCTGAAATCAGCAACATCATGAAGCCTAGTTTGCATGCTTGTGCTAGTCACCACAGAGATCACAAAAATACATTGTATACACTCCTGTAAAGATGGCATGGCATATTACAAAACACATGTAGGACTCAAATTCATAGGGTGCACACATCAATCATGGCAAAAATGACAAAAGTGCATGTTCGGATAATAATCTGAAACTAACATCACATAGCCTTCTTTCCAACAGCATTTTGGGCATCAAGATGAGCTCAAATGAAACTGATACAATGAGATGAAATGATGTACTCTTCGAGACGAACAATTTGACATATTACACGCACGAAACGGAGCTACGGGTGCAGAGATATAACAGGTCAAAGTATGCAACAAGTTTAAGCGTTTTGGGGACTTAGCAGTTTTGGAGGGGGAAAAAGTCAACCTGCCCGATCGGATCTGGAGCGCGTGAACCGAGGCGACGGCGCGGCTCGCCGGAGACGGGGACGAGGCCGGAGGGGAAGAGAGGCCGGGGCGGCTGCTGGAGGCGCCGGAGAGGGCGGCGGCGGGCGGCGCGCGGCCGGCGCGGGACGGCGACGGGGCCGGTCGGGACGCGGGCGCGGTGGATCCGGCCACCGGCGGCGGCGGGCGGCGGCCGGCGCGGGGATCCGGGCGGCCGGAAGCGAGGGCGAGGGCGTGGGGGCGTGCGGGACGGCGGTGGGCGGCGGCGCGGAGGGCGGGCACCGCGGGGGCCAGCGGCGGGCCTGGCGGGCCGCGGGCGACGGAGGGCGCGGACGAACCAGGCGGCGACATGTGGCGGCGGCGGGGTGACCCGGACATGTCCGGCTGCGGCCGGACGTGTCCGGTGGCGGCGGAGACGAAAACTGCTAGGGTTTCGTCCGGAATTCGGGGGAGGGGTCTATATATAGAGGTAGAGGGAGCTAGGAGTGTCCAAATGAGGTGCGGTTTTCGCCCACACGATCGTGATCCGACCACGGAGAGCATGGAAGTGACTTAGATGGGTTATTGGGCTGTTTTGAAGGGGTGTTGGGCTGCAACTTAAAAGAGGCCTTTGCGAGGGTGCGGTTAACCGTTGGAGTACCAAACGAGCTCCAAATGACCCGAAACTTGACAGGTGGTCTACCGGTGGTGTACCAAGGCCACTTGACAAACCTCGGTCCATTCTGAGAAAGTTTAGTACCCCTTCACGGAAAAACGTAAAAGGGGACGCCGGGGGACATAGGAGTGCCTGATTGCAAAACGGACAACGGGGAAAATGGTCGGATGCAAGAGACGAACACGTATGCGAATGCGATGCACATGATGACATGATATGAGATGCATGACATGGACAAAATGAAAAATGAAGAAAAAATCCAACCACGGAGGGAATATCATATCACAATGCCGAGAATGGCAAGAGTTGGAGTTACAAATATGGAAAGTTACATCCGGGGTGTTACAACACTCCACCACTACAAGAGGATCTTGTCCCGAGATCTAGGACTGAAAGAACTCCGAATATTCGGAACGGAGGTGATCCTCGCGCTCCCAGGTGGCTTCTCGGCCGGAATGGTGTGACCACTTCACTTTCAGGAATTTGATTGACTTGTTGCGAGTCTTGCGCTCGGTTTCTTCAAGAATAGCAACGGGGTGCTCATGATAAGAGAGATCTTCTTGGAGGTCAATTTCTTCGAAGTTGATAGTGCGCTCAGGCGTCTTGAAGCACTTGCGAAGCTGTGACACGTGAAACACATCGTGCACATTCGCGAAGTTGGACGAAAGCTCAAGTTGATAGGCGAGATCGCCTCTTTTGCCAATGATCTTGAAAGGACCCACGTATCTAGGGGCAAGCTTCCCTTTGATACCGAAGCGACGAGTGCCTTTCATTGGAGAGACGCGGAGGTAGACATGGTCTCCGATTTCAAAAGCCACATCACGGTGCTTCTCATCATAATAGCTCTTCTGGCGCGATTGCGCGGCTTTGAGGTTCTCACGAATGACTTTTGCACATTTCTTCGGCTTCTGTGATCAAGTCGTTGCCAACAAGTTGGCGTTCACCTGTCTCGGACCAGTTGAGAGGAGTACGGCACTTTCTGCCATAGAGAATTTCGAATGGGGCCTTGCCCAAATGGCCACCTTTCAAGTCGCGGTGATCGATCCCGACGAATCTCTCTACGGCCTGTTCAATCTGTCGACTGGCTCCGCAGAAACCGCATCTGAGTGCGACAACAGTGATCCAGCGGCGGAGGTCCTGATAGTCGATGGACCTCGCAGTCCTCCCGGCTTCCCTCGCACCGACGGTGGCAACGGCAGAGGCGATCCGTCGCATGCTCATAAGGAATACAGCCCCGAGCCCCACTCTTCGGAACAGAGGGAAGAGCTTCGCCGCTGGAACATGGATGCTCTTCACACTCCTATCGTTGGAGAAACCCCCGAGGCCCAGGCCTTGGAGGACGCGTGCCTGGCCAATCTGGCTGAGCGAACTCGACTGGAAAATCTCCAGCGAGTACTCGACGAGCGTGCGCGACAAAGGGTTCAAGAACCCAGTCGACGCCAACTTTTTCCACCTCCGACTCAGGTATATCGAACTCCGATTCAAAATCTTACAGTTGGAGCTCGAATAGCAGAGTCAATTCAACCCTCCCAGTCAGAAGCTGGCAGAGGTTTAATGCAGATAAGAGCTTTGCTCCGGGCAGCAGGAGAGCAGAATACGGCTGTGTCTCAGTCACGGAATAGGATCGTTAGCAGGTCCGTTGTTGCGGATACAGTCCAGTCGGCTCACAGCCCAAGATCGCCCCCGAGGCGTGAGGGACGTGACGACCGGTGTGATCAGTACATAAACCGTGAGCAGTATGATCACCGACTCGATCGTGACGATCGTCGTCGAGTGCCCACTCCTCCCCCAAGGAGTGGATCATATGTGCCTCGACAGCAGGATGACAGGCGCCCTCACAGCAATGGGCGAAGGATTCCAGTCGACCCCAGGAAGCCAGGCTTTGATGCGAGATCTATTCTCGTTCAGGGTTTGGTCGACAGGAACAGAGCTCACCGAGAAGGTCATGATAGAGATGTACCCACCAGCAGTAGAGCGCGCGTCTCAGGACCAGAGTGCTTCAGCAGAGCCACCAGGGCCGTGGTGATTCCTCCCAACTTCAGGTTGGCGACTGGAGTCAGTAAGTTCACTGGTGAGTCCAAGCCTGATACTTGGATTGAAGAATACCGAGTGGCGGTTCAGATCGGCGGCGGTAATGATGAAGTGGCTATGAAACACCTGCCTCTGATGTTGGAGGGTTCGGCCAGAGCGTGGCTGAATCAGTTAGCACCCAGCAGCATTTACACTTGGGAAGATCTTGCCTGAGTGTTTGTCGACCAGCAGGGTTGACAGAGCTGCAATCCTGTGTGCAGAAGACAAATGAAACTTTGAGGGATTATATCCAGAGATGGATCACACTGCATCACACAGTTGAGAACGTGTCTCTGAGTCGAACTTGAAGTTCGGTTGGACCGGAGACATGTCTCTGAGTGGAATGATGGAGATTGCCACCAAGTATGCTAATTGTGAAGAAGAGGATCGGCTCCGGAGTGGCAAGCACAAATCAGTCGCCCATGAAACCGGAGGAGGAAACTCCAGTCGGAAGCAGAAGCGCAAAGGCGAACCAGCTGCTCCCGGGGAAACCTTAGCCGTGACTCAAGGAAAACCCAAAGGGAAGCCCAAGGGGCCATGGAACCCTAAGAAGATAAAAGATCAAGAGGGAAATGATGTGCTGGATTTGCCATGCCACATCCACACAAAGAAAGATGAGGAGGGCAAAATCATTTACCCGAAGCATACCACTCGGCAGTGCAGGCTCCTGATCCAGCAGTTCCGGGATAAACAGCGCAAAGACAAGGAAAAAGAGTCTGACAAGGTTGAGGACAAGGAGGAGAGTGATGATGGTTACCCTCATGTCAATTCCACTCTGATGATTTTTGCTGATGTTGAGAGCAAGAGTCGATTGAAAGTGATCAACAGAGAAGTGAATATGGTCACTCCGGCGACGCCCAGTTATTTGAAATGGTCTCAGACTGCCATCACATTCGACCAGTCCGATCACCCGACACACATAGCCACCCCTGGGAGGCAAGCTTTGGTGGTCGACCCAGTTATCGAAGGCACTCGACTGACTAAAGTTTTGATGGATGGTGGCAGTGGCCTGAAATTCTGTATGCAGAAACATTGAAAGGGATGGGCATTCTGATGTCCATACTCGATGAAAGCAGTATGAGTTTCCATGGAGTCATTCTAGGCAAGAAGGTTGAATCACTCGGCCAGATTGCTCTTGACGTGGTTTTCGGTGATCACAAGAATTACCGCAAAGAAAAGTTGACATTTGAAGTGGTGGATTTCCAGAGTGCTTATCACGCCATTCTGTGCAGGCCGGCTTACACACGTTTTATGGCTCGACCATGCTATGTGTACCTCAAATTGAAAATGCCTGGTCCCAAGGGAGTGACCACTATCACTGGCAATCGAAAGAAGGCAGAAGAGTGCTTCCAGGAGGGCTCAAAAATCGCTGATGCGGAGATGGCAGTGGTGGAATTGCAGGAGTATCAGAAAAATGGAGATCCGAGTGATTTGCTGCGAGCTAAGAAGCCTGCGACGGATTCAGCATTTCAGTCGTCCGGTGAAACGAAACCGATTCATATCCACCCGACTGATCCCAACGCTGCTCCGACCCACATTTCAACAAATCTCGACTCCAAATAGGAAGAAGCGCTCATCCAGTTCCTCCATGAGAACTGGGACATCTTTGCATGGAAACCTTCTGACATGCCGGGTGTTCCCAGGGGACTGGCTGAGCACCGTTTGCGAGTCGACCCAAAGATAAAACCGGTCAAGGAACATCTTCGACGGTCCGCCGTACAGAAGAGAAAAGCAATCGGTGAAGAAGTGGCTCGGCTCCTGGCAGCTGAGTTTATCCGAGAGATTTACCGCTCCGAGTGGTTAGCTAACGTTGTCATGGTCCCTAAGAAGGACAATTCACTCCGCATGTGCATCGACTTCAAGCATATCAATCGGGCCTGCCCGAAGGATCACTTTCCTCTCCCTCGCATTGATCAGATAGTTGATTCGACTGCGGGATGTGAGCGTCTGTCCTTTTTGGACGCTTATTCCGGGTATCATCAGATCCGTCTGTTTGGACCCAATGAAATCAAAACCGGTTTCATCAGTCCATTCGGGTGCTTCTGTTATGTCACTATGCCATTCGGCTTGAAGAACGCTGGAGCCACATTCATGGGAATGATTCAGAAGTGTTTACTCACTCAAATCAGTCGGAATGTGGAAGCATACATGGATGACATTGTGGTCAAGTCACGCAAAGGTTCCGACCTACTGACTGACCTTGCTGAACCCTTTGCCAACCTCAGAAGGTACGATATCAAGCTTAATCCATCAAAATGCACGTTCGGAGTTCCAGGAGGAAAGTTGCTCGGTTTTCTCGTTTCCGAACGAGGGATCGATGCTAACCCCGAGAAGGTTGGTGCCATACTCCGATGAAACGCCCAGTGCGTGTGCATGATGTTCAAAAGCTTACTGGTTGTTTGGCCGCCCTAAGTCGATTCATTTCCAGGCTCGGTGAGAAGGCGCTACCTCTCTACCAACTGATGAAGAAGTCAGTCAAGTTCGAGTGGACTCCCGAAGCTGATGCAGCGTTTGCAGAGCTAAAAGCCCTGCTTTCCACCCAGCCGATGCTTGCTACCCCAATCAGCAAAGAGCCTTTACTGCTTTACATAGCAGCCACTGGACAAGTCGTCGGTACAGTACTTACGGTCGAGCGAGAAGAAGAGGTAAAAGCCTATAAAGTTCAGCGCCCGGTTTATTATGTTTCTGAAGTACTGACTCCGTCGAAACAAAGATATCCGCACTATCAAAAGCTTGTTTATGAGATTTATATGACAACGAAGAAGGTTGCACACTATTTCTCTGACCACTCCGTTACAGTCGTCAGCGACGCCCCATTATCAGAGATTCTGCACAGCAGAGATGCAACTGGTCGAGTGGCAAAATGGGCGATTGAACTCCTTCCCTTAGATATTCAGTTTGAGGCAAACAAAGCTATCAAGTCCCAAGCAATAGCTGATTTCCTAGCCGAGTGGATCGAACAACAACTGCCGACTCAAGTTCACTCGGAGCACTGGACCATGTTCTTTGATGGTTCCAAGATGCTGAATGGTTCGGGTGCCGGGGTGGTATTAGTATCCCCCCAAGGAGACAAGCTCAGATATGTACTCCAGATTCAGTTTGATTCCTCCAATAACGAAGCAGAATACGAAGCACTCTTATACGAGTTGCGCATGGCCATTTCACTCGGAGTCCGTCGCCTCATGGTCTATGGCGACTCAGATTTGGTGGTCAATCAAGTGATGAAACAGTGGGACGTCAGAAGCCCAGCCATGACTGGCTACTGCAATGCGGTGAGAAAGTTGGAAAAGAAGTTCGAGGGGTTAGAGCTCCATCATATACCCCGACTGAAAAATCAAGCAGCCGATGATTTGGCGAAGATAGGTTCCAAGAGAGAAGCCATTCCCAGCAATGTGTTTCTGGAATACATTCACACACCATCAGTTCAAGAAGATCCTTTTACAGAAGAGCGCCCGCAGCCTAAGAGCGCCACAGATCCGACCAAAGTCGAGGTCCCAGCCGTGGTCGATCTAATCATGGAAGTTCTGGTTATCACTCCCAACTGGACAATACCTTACATCGCGTACATCCTTAGGAAGGAACTCCCAGAGGATGAAGAAGAGGCTCGACAGATCGTCCGTCGATCCAAGGCCTTTACGGTGATAAAGGGACAGTTGTTCAGAGAAAGTGTGACTGGGGTCAGTCAGAAATGCATAATACCAGAAGAAGGTCGAATGATCCTCAATGACATCCAATCGGGAACCTGTGGTCACCATGCGTCCTCTCGGGCCATTGTGGCTAAAGCATACCGAGCTGGATTTTATTGGCCCCGAGCAAATGAAATGGCGAAAGATATAGTCGACAGATGTGAAGGTTGCCAGTTCTACTCTGATATGTCTCACAAGCTTGCGTCAGCCCTGAAGACCATTCCACTCGTCTGGCCCTTTGTTGTTTGGGGATTGGACATGGTCGGGCCGCTGAGGGCTGGTAGGAGCGGATTTACTCATGTTCTTGTAGCAGTCGACAAGTTAACCAAATGGATCGAAGCCAAACCTATCAAGAATCTTGATACCAGCACTGCTGTCAGCTTCATCAGAGAATTGACATTCAGATATGGTGTTCCACACAGCATCATCATTGACAATGGATCGAACTTCGATTCTGACGAGTTTAGAGCGTTCTGCGCTTCTCAAGGCACACGAGTCGACTATGCTTCAGTGGCTCACCCACAGTCGAATGTTCAAGCTGAAAGGGCGAATAGTCTAATCCTCAAAGGACTGAAACCCCGACTGATGCGTGATCTCAAACACGCAGCAGGTGCCTGGGTCGATGAGCTTCCATCAGTTCTCTAGGGTTTGAGGACAACTCCCAATCGATCGACCGGGCGAACCCCTTTCTTTTTGGTCTACGGAGCCGAAGCTGTTCTACCAAGTGACCTGCTCCACAACGCACCCCGTGTAGAACTCTTCTCTGAAGAAGAAGCGGAATAGGCCTGGCAGGATTCAGTCGATCTCTTAGAAGAAGAAAGAGAGATGGCATTGATCCGGTCGACCATCTACCAACAAGATTTGCGTCGATTCCACGCCAGAAACGTGAAGGGTCGAGCTTTTCAGGAGGGAGACTTGGTTCTTCGAGTGGATCAACAGAAGCCACACAAACTTGCCCCTTCTTGGGAAGGTCCCTTCATTATCACCAGAGTTCTCCACAATGGAGCATACCATCTTTACAATGTCGAACATCAGAAAGACGAGCCATGAGCTTGGAATGCGGAGCTGCTCCGCCCCTTCTATACTTAAGTACTCACTCGGATGAGATGTAATAAGAAACACCTTTGTAGTTTATTTATCAAAGACAAGAGCTTTATAATCCTCCTAAACGATTGTTGTTGCTTTTGTGTCCGTTTGAAATCCCACAGTGGGTGACTTCTCTGCGAATCCGTTTCGCCCAAGTCTGAAAAATCCTACCAAGTGGTGAGCAAGCCTCTCACTCGGAGGCTTAGCTGCGAATCCGTTTCGCCTAACAAGAGCTTTATAATCTTCCTAAACTATTGTTGTTGCTTTTGTGTCCGTTTGAAATCCCCCAGTGGGTGACTTCTCTGCGAATCCGTTTCGCCCAAGTCTGAAAAATCCTACCGAGTGGTGAGCAAGCCTCTCACTCGGGGGGCTTAGCTGCAGTCAAGTACTCGCCTAAGTTTGAAAAATCCTACCGAGTGGAGAGCAACCCTCCCACTCGGGGGCTTAGCTGCAGTCAAGTACTCGCCTAAGTTTGAAAAATGCTACCGAGTGGAGAGCAACCCTCCCACTCGGGGGCTTAGCTGCAGTCAAGTACTAACCTAAGTTCGAAAGATCCTACCGAGTGGAGAGCAACCCTCTCACTCGGAGGCTTAGCTGCGAATCCGTTTCGCCTAAGTTCAAAAAATCCTACCGAGTGGTGAGCAAGCTTCTCACTCGGGGGGCTTAGCTGCAGACAAGTATTCGCCTAAGTTTGAAAAATCCTACCGGGGGGAGAGCAACCCCCCCCCGCGGGGGCTTAGCTGCAGTCAAGTACGCGCCTAAGTTTGAAAAATCCTACCGGGGGGAGAGCAACCCCCCCCCGCGGGGGCTTAGCTGCAGTCAAGTACGCGCCTAAGTTTGAAAAATCCTACCGGGGGGAGAGCAACCCCCCCCCGCGGGGGCTTAGCTGCAGTCAAGTACGCGCCTAAGTTTGAAAAATCCTACCGGGGGGAGAGCAACCCCCCCCCGCGGGGGCTTAGCTGCAGTCAAGTACGCGCCTAAGTTTGAAAAATCCTACCGGGGGGAGAGCAACCCCCCCCCGCGGGGGCTTAGCTGCAGTCAAGTACGCGCCTAAGTTTGAAAAATCCTACCGGGGGGAGAGCAACCCCCCCCCGCGGGGGCTTAGCTGCAGTCAAGTACGCGCCTAAGTTTGAAAAATCCTACCGGGGGGAGAGCAACCCCCCCCCGCGGGGGCTTAGCTGCAGTCAAGTACGCGCCTAAGTTTGAAAAATCCTACCGGGGGGAGAGCAACCCCCCCCCGCGGGGGCTTAGCTGCAGTCAAGTACGCGCCTAAGTTTGAAAAATCCTACCGGGGGGAGAGCAACCCCCCCCCGCGGGGGCTTAGCTGCAGTCAAGTACGCGCCTAAGTTTGAAAAATCCTACCGGGGGGAGAGCAACCCCCCCCCGCGGGGGCTTAGCTGCAGTCAAGTACGCGCCTAAGTTTGAAAAATCCTACCGGGGGGAGAGCAACCCCCCCCCGCGGGGGCTTAGCTGCAGTCAAGTACGCGCCTAAGTTTGAAAAATCCTACCGGGGGGAGAGCAACCCCCCCCCGCGGGGGCTTAGCTGCAGTCAAGTACGCGCCTAAGTTTGAAAAATCCTACCGGGGGGAGAGCAACCCCCCCCCGCGGGGGCTTAGCTGCAGTCAAGTACGCGCCTAAGTTTGAAAAATCCTACCGGGGGGAGAGCAACCCCCCCCCGCGGGGGCTTAGCTGCAGTCAAGTACGCGCCTAAGTTTGAAAAATCCTACCGAGGGGAGAGCAACCCTCCCACTCGGGGGCTTAGCTGCAGTCAAGTACTCCCCTAAGTTTGAAAAATCCTACCGAGTGGAGAGCAACCCTCCCACTCGGGGGGCTTAGCTGCAGTCAAGTACTCGCCTAAGTATGAAAAATCCTACCGAGTGGAGAGAAACCCTCCCACTCGGGGGCTTAGCTGCAGTCAAGTACTCGCCTAAGTACGAAAAATCCTACCGAGTGGAGAGCAACCCTCCCACTCGGAGGCTTAGCCGCAATCCAGAACTTGCCTAAGTATAGAAGCCATCCCTATCCGCAAGGACGACGAGGTGCAGGTCGACTGCAACCTTCTCCTCGGAGCTACGCTACAAGTACAACGTTCGCTCCATCCCTATCTGCAAGGACGACGAGGTTCAGGTCGACTGCAACCTTCTCCTCGGAGCTACGCCACAAGTAGAATGTTTGCTCCATCCCTATCCGCAAGGACGACGAGGTGCAGGTTGACTGCAACCTTTTCCTCGGAGCTACGCCACAAGTACAACGTTCGCTCCATACCTATCCGCAAGGACGACGAGGTGTAGGTCGACTGCAACCTTCTCCTTCAGAGCTACGCCATTAGTACAACGTTCGCTCCATCCCTACCTGCAAGGACGATGAAGTGCAGGTCGATTGAAATCTCAAACACATAGATTATTCCGAGTGAAGAAAATTCCACTCGAAGGTAAACGCAAGCATATTCAGAAATAAACCAAGTTCGGATAAATTCCTAAGGTTTCGGACGACGGTTCAAAAGTATTCGAGCATCAAGCCCGATGCAGTTTAACGGTTGCACAATCACTCATCATCCCGAGGCAAACAAAGGTGAAGCTTAATGTTTTTTCGATCACGCGTCAGGAGAAGGACTAGCTGGGTCGCAGAAACTGTCAAGGTCGATGTTGTCTATAATGCGAGTGGCGGCGGCAAGAAAAGTGTCCATGAAAGACTAGAAAGTATGCTTCTTCGTGTTTGCAACTTTACGCTCCACCAGCTTGTCTTCTTTGGCATCCTTGTAGTGCACTCGGACCAGAGACAGAGCGACGTAAGCACCACAGCGAGCAGAGGACTTCTTCCATTCTTGCACACGCTCAGGGATTTGATTCAGTCGAGCCATCAGAGACTCGAGATCTTGAGACAGTTCCGCCTGAGGCCAAAGTTCTGCATCAATTCGGGTCATTGCAGCCTTCAGACGGGCCAGATAGGCAATTGCGCCATCTATGCGAGACTCCAACCGTAACACGTTCATTGCAACTTCATCCTTGACTGGACAGTTAATGGGGTCAAGACCCGTCTCGACCCGCCCAGTTTCCGCTTCAAAGTCTTGGCAAAATTCTGCACGGTCGAGTGAATTATGAGTCGACAGCGCAATTAAAATTATCAGTCGACAGAAAGAAGACAGATTAATCGGTACCTTCAAGTTTCAGGACCAGTTTCGCAGCAAGTTGGCTCAAATAAGACTCTAATTCGCCATTCTTGATCTTGAGGTTCCCAAGTTCGTCGGTCAGTTTGTCCTTGTCCTTCTTCAGTCTCTCGACTTCTTGGTTGGCGTCAGAAACAGTAGTCTTCAATTTGGAATTTTCTTCTTCTAACTTGCCGACTCAAGCAAGCTTCTTGTCAGCAAGCGCTGTCTTCTCGCGCGCCTCCTTCTGAGCTACAGCTAGGTCCAGGTCCTTCTGCTCCAAAGCCTGCTTCATTTTCTCTAAAGAAGTAACATTCTTCAGGCGGGCTTGGAGTTGGCGGTTTTCACTACATACATCTGCTCGAGTGGAATCACTCGAGTCAAAAAATGGAAAGAAAAAGTGCCAGCAGTGGGATAAACAGTCGGCGATTGATTACCTCCCATGGCAGCTACTTCATCACGAGCGCTCTGGAGATTTTTCTTGGCCAACTCCGGATCAAGGTTGAGGCTGATTTGCTGCTTGTTCATTGCAGAGAGCTGAGCCCCAAGATCGCAAGATTTCTACAGTCACAAGTCATATCAGTCGACAGAGATAAAAAGACATCACAATGCTAGTTACTCTAAGACTACCACCGAATCAAATATTCAATGGCAGTCTCGGGTACTACACCCAGTGGGTGCACTTAGCGTGCCCCCACTGATTCTTCAAAAAAAAAAGGTTCTCAGACCACAGTCGACTGCCCGCAGTCACCTATGGTCTCGGGGACTACACCCAGTGGGTGCACTCAGCGTGCCCCCACTGGTTTCGATTCCACTCGGCATGGTCTGCCCAGCTCGAGTGGCAAAAAAAAGGGGAGAGAGGTTCCCATTCTCAGACCACAGTCGACTGCCCACAGTCACCTATGGTCTTGGGGACTACACCCAGTGGGTGCACGTGCCCCCACTGGTTTCGATTCCACTCGGCGTGAGGTTCAGTTTCAAATCGACACAAAGAGACATACAACATTAAAACAGCCACACCCAAGTGGGTGATCAGACAAAAATACAGTCGATCAGAAAGTCGACTAACCTGGACATTGGCTTGCAGAGCAGCTCCGGCGTTGAAGGCTACCTGACTAGCCTCATGCACCATTTTCATCTGTCCCATCACAAGAATCAACTAAAGAAGAGCTTCCTTGGCAGCAGCTGGCGGATCGTCTGGAGTTTGATATGCAGTGGAAAGTGATGGAGGCAGAGCAACCGCCGGATCCGAAGCAGAGAGTTGTATCGGTGCAGCAGAAGTCTGAGCAGCTGATCCCGAGGGACAATCAGACGACAGTGGAACAGCAAAGGTGACGTTGGTTCGAGCCGGATCTGTCGAGCGCTCGACCACCGTTCCAGGCGTCACAGTCGACTGAGGAACTTGGACCTCAGGCACCTTCCCACTCAGCTCCCTGTCTTTCTTCCTCCTCCCTCTCAGCGGCACCTCTTCGTCGTGATCCGGAATCACAACAACATTTCGTGGATCTGCAAGGAACAGAGAAAGCCATAAGAATAACTGACAAATCATTCAGTCGACCGGGCGAATTTGAATCGACCTGGCTTACTAGCTTTGGAGGTGACGACGTCGTTGGCTTCCTCGTCAGCTGGAGTCTTGTCGATATCCATGTCGGTCGCAGCTGAGGTCGGGCTACACAAATTCATCGTTCACTCGGTCAGAACAAGAAAGCTAGTCGGAACAGAAAAATTGATCACAACAAAAGTTATGAGAAGAGAGTTTACCCAGAAGCAATAGGGACATCCATCTTAATCCTAAGAAAGGTCTTCCGAGCCTTCGAAGGGTTAGCTTTGGGCCGCTTGGTGACCTTATCAGTCAGATCCAGAGTCGGGGACCGGGCGCGCTTGTGAGATGGAGCACTTGACGCCACGGCCTTGCCGCGACTGTTCGCGGGGTCATGCTTCTGCTTGGATCGACGTTCGGAGCGAGGCGGCGAGTCGGCTACCTCCTCGTCTTCCGACTCGTCGCTCTCATCTTCATCATCATCAGCTGGGGACTCCCACTCGCTGCTCTCCACAGCACTGACCTCTCCCTCTTGGTCTTGCTCCATAGCTTGTTCACCATTGGGCATCGAATACATCTCCGTCTAGATCTGCAAAGCAAGAGACCAATACTAAGTCAGTCGAAACAACAATCAGTCGGAAAATGCGTTCAAAAACTCAGTCATGATGACCATACCTTCTCTGGCGGGTTGCTTTCGCTGAAAGGGTCGACTCGCCTAGCACCCCTGGGGTTGTCCTTGTTCCCGGTGATACCCATCAACCACTCGGCTATGGTTTTGGCCTCCACCTCCTCCGGATGAACCCGAGCAGTGTCACCAGCCCCGGAGTACATCCACATGGGATGGTCACGAGCTTGGAGAGGCTGGATCCGCCGACTGAGAAACACCTCGAGCAGATCCATACCAGTGACACCCTGGTTGCTCAGCTGTACCACTCTCTCAACTAGCATGCCTGTCTCCGCCTTATCCGCAGCAGTCACTTTCAAGGAAGATGGAGTTTGAACACGGTCAAAAGAAAAAGGAGGAAGTCCAGTCGACTGGCCTGGGGTCGTGAGGTCCTGGCAGTACAACCAGGTCGACTGCCAGCCCCTGACCGAGTTAGGAAGGGTCATCGGAGGGAAAGAGCTCCTCTTCCTCTTCTGAATGCCTAAGCCCCCACACATCTGAATGACATGGGTTTTCTCATCTTTTGAGTTCGCTTTCTTCACAGTTTTGGATCGGATGGTAAAGATGTGCTTAAAAGACCCCAGTGCGGTTGGCACCCCAAGAAATTCTCGCACATGGAGACGAACGCAGCAAGATATGTGATAGTGTTGGGAGTGAAATGGTGGAGTTGGGCCCCAAAGAAATTCAGGAATCCGCGAAAGAAGGGATGCGGGGGAAGAGAAAAACCACGGTCGACGTGGGTGGTGAGCAGGACGCACTCACCCAGCCGCGGCTGTGGCTCCGTTTCTCCCCTCGGCAGGCGAGTGGACTTATGGACGATCAGCCCCAGCTCGGCCACATCATCCAAGTCCTCCTGTCGGAGCGAGGATCGGATCCAATCTCCCTGGATCCAACCCGACGGCAACCCCGAGCGCGACGAAGACCCCCGATTCACCTTCTTGCTCTTCGCCGCCCCCTTCGCTTTCTTCACACGCTCCAGCGCCGCCGTTTTGTCCTTCCCCATGGTGGTGGAGCGACGGCGTCGAGAGTGGATGGTCTGGGCAGTGCGGAGTCGCGAGAGGAAGAAGAAGGGAATGAGCACGCACAATGCAAATGACTCTGTCTCGCCGCTTTTAAGAGCCTACTCCCGAGTGGCTGATGTGTGGGCCCGAGCGGTCCTGTCAAATCTCCCCAACAGTTGCACACGGGATACGTGGCAAAAAAGGTGGCGCAGTAATCGAAAAGTCCTATTTATCTACTCCCCTTACCACGGGACGCTCCTCCTGGC
Source organism: Aegilops sharonensis (assembly GCA_904067115.1). NCBI lineage: Eukaryota > Viridiplantae > Streptophyta > Magnoliopsida > Poales > Poaceae > Aegilops > Aegilops sharonensis. The sequence continues at coordinate 20,855 of CAJFDF010001081.1, forward strand.
GCGCTCCTACCAAAATTTCGAATCCCAGGAAATCCGGGATCCTCTGCAACCGATCATGCCAAAGATTTCGTGTATCAGGACCCCGATTCCAAGTCACATTGACCTAGCCGGTAACACCTCATATCACTTTGCGGCCTCACGCACGGTATTCCCACGGGTGTCGCCTTACCAAGGCCCGGGACCGTTTGCGCCTTTTGGCTCACGTATATGATGGTGTCGCTAGCATCCACATGACAAAGAACCCGGGCCGACATGGCTAGTCGTGAACCCAAAGCGGCGCTAACCTATGGGGACAGGCATACATGAATCACATCGAGCATGTCGGTCATCAACGTATAAATTCGGGCTGTAGCACTGGGCTAACAGGACTCCGGTATCCCGGGCTGTAGCAGGCTAGGCAGGACTCCGAATAACACCGCGTGACATTTCCCCGAAGGGACAGACATAGGAGCGAAGTGAAACACATGCCGGCCAGTCAAGTGTCCAAGCGGTAGTGCTGGGCTAGCAGGACTCCGGTGAACCGGGCTGTAGCGGACTACTATCGCTCAGAAGCACAAGACTACATTTCCCCATATGAGAGGCTGCTAAGGATAAACAACTAGTTTGTCGGATCCCACTCAAACCAAGCATTTCAATCATACACGCAATATTCCCGATATGAGTAAATACAACAAGCCATCACAACAAAACTCTACAACTCAAGTACTTTATTTAAAAGGCTCCGAGGAGCCATACATAACATATTCATACAGATAGGGGTCACATGACCCAACACTCAAGTCATACAAGCATACAAGCACATGCGGAAGCAAACTAGTCTGAGTACAGACTCTAGAAAGAAAGAAAGCTTGTCGAAGCCCTTTTATCTACAGTGGCCCTTCACAAGCCTTGGATCACCACCTGGGTGGCTAGTTCACTCATCGATGTCAAGGTCTATATAAAACCCATCGGAGGGGGCAGTGTTGTCCTCTGAAAAACATTAATTAAGCAAACATGAGTACGGGGGTACTCAGCAAGTCTTACCACAGAATCCTATCATACATGCACATTCTCAAAAAGGTGGTGGAGTTATTTGCAGCAAGCCAGCTTTGACTCTTGGCTAAGCTATCCTACGTGACACCACTTGTAAAGAATTTGTCGCACACGAGTCCACTAATCACCATCACAATACTCCATCGTGGATCCTCTCTCGCCATCCCACGAGAGGGCCATCCGCGGTACTCACACTTATCTTGAGGCTTTTAGTAGTATCCATTTACTTGTCTATGAACTGATATAGGTAACCCAGAAGTCCTTCTCCGTGGACACGGCTATTCGAATAGATCATGTTAAACCCTGCAGGGGTGTACTTCTTCACACACGCTCTCACCACTTACCGCCGTTTACACGACATGTACTCGGCAACCTTCAAGCGGAAGCCCAACGTGGGTGTCGGCCACAGCCTACCTAAACACTCA
>CAJFDF010001083.1:24286-35318 GCA_904067115.1 Aegilops sharonensis
TTCTTGCTCCAATGTCCATCCTTCTCCAAGCTAGGGCCTTCATTTGTAAGCAAAACAAATGTATCCAATTTAGGCAGCATCATATTCTCATGAACATTAGAATCATTACCAAGAAACGAAAGTACCTGATAATTTAATTGGCGTGCGCGAGCTCTAGTAATTGGTCCAGTATATGTAGCAGTAGGGGCTGTGGGTGTAACAATGGTATTGATGTCCTCATCAATAGGTGCACTCAAACTCACGTATGGTGGAGTCACTCATCTCATTCAAGTGGTGGTTGTGGCTCTCCTCACATGGGATTTGTGGCAACACATCATATATAGGGCTAGTGGTGAAGGCACTCTCACTCTCAATAAGGTGGCACAAGTCACTCAAGTCATTATACGTCGCCGTGGTCGAGGTGAAATACTCAATCAACTCATCGCCGTCGCCATGGATGAAGGCTGAACATGGCACAACATCACTCTCCTCCATGACCGAAGGGAAAATCCCATGCTCGATCATCTCGTCATCGTCGTCGTGGATGAAGGCCGAAGATGGCACAACATCACTCTCGCCTCCTAAGATGGAAGCATCATCCTTCCTCGCCACCTTGTCGCTCGCCTCCAAAGCTTAGTCCTTGAAGGTCTCCGTAGGCGTACTCATCGCCGCACCGTCTTGAAAAAGACTCGAAGTAGACTCAGCATCATCAATGCCACAAAGAGGGATGGCGGTGAAGTCGAACTTGGGAGCATCGTCTTGGAGCTCGTCGGGCTTGGACATCATGGTTGTACTAGCCTCATGCTTGTCGTAGAGCTTGGTCGCCGCGAAGTTTGCTTGGGGTGGAGAAGCCTTGGCCTTCATGAGTTCTTGTTCCGCCTTGAGAGCACCAACGTAGTAGTCGTCGATGGACTTGTAGTTCTCGAGGAAGATAGTCTTGGAGATGTCGTTGTTCAATCCCATCATGAAGTGGAACTTCATCAAAATGGGGTCGTCCACGCCGGCTCGTCGCAAGGCAATCTTCATCTCCTTGAAGTACGCGTCGATGGACTTGGATCCTTGGATGGTGTTCTCCAATTGGTGTCGAAGTTGTTCCGTGTAGGTTGGAGGCACGAACTCTCGCCGCAAAGCTCTCTTCGTCTTGGGCCAACTCATGTCGTAGTACTCCGAAGGTGTGTGAAGCCACCAAGACGAGGCGTAGTCGTGGAAGTTTCTTATGGTGCACTTCACTTGATCTTCGGGATGAACTTTATGTAGCTTGAGGTAGTCGTCCATCAAACGCTCCCACTCGAGGTACTCCTCGGGTTCTTGGGTCCCATAGAAAGGAATCGCGTGGTCGATGTCGAGGTCGTAGTAGCTCGTGGAAGTCGCGGACTTGAGCTTGGGGAGCTTCTCTTGAGCGTAGTCATGAGGTTCTTGTTGGCAAAGATGTCGTATGTCCGTAGGCGAAGATGCCTTGAAGTCGCTTGGCGAAGATGCCAAGGGAGATAGTGAAGTCGTTGAGCGGTTGTTGGTGTTGAGCTCATGACCTTCACGTTCTTGTCGGTGGTGATGGTGTCGATTCCGATGTGCTCTTGAGCGTCTTCTCGAAGATGAGGAAGATCGCTTGTAGGACTTGATGAGGGATTTGATCTCCTCCATTTGAGCTTGCATCTTGGCGTCGGAGTTGTTGTTCGTGGCATCGAACTCGTTGTTGTTGTTGTAGACCGAAGGTGAAATGCCTTGTCTATCCATCACAAGACTCGAGTAGAGGTGAGTAGGAAATGAGATAAACAATACCAAGTTACCTTTTCCCAAAGTTGAGGATGTATCCCGTTTCACTCAATGTGAGATGAAAGAATAGTGGAATTGGTACCGGCCTTGTTCACTCACACCTATCAAGTAAAGCTTATGGTAGAGCTCGGTGAGGATATTGGCACAAAAATTTGATGCAAAATGTTAGCAAGAGTCAATAATGTTGAAAGAGATTCACAAATTCGCAAGTAAAACAAGTAGACCAATAGCAAAGAATGGCACACGGAAACGCACACACGGATAGATAAATGCGGCCGTGCAACCAAGGAATGAGCTCAAAATGTGGAATCCACCAAAATGCTCGTGTTGCACAACTCAAGAGAGACGCTAGCACGATTGCTCAATAGGCGGATACGACACTTGTGCACAACCTATAAGATGCAAAATGGATAAACTCTCTATCCCAAGTATGCTATGTATGTATGGTTCCCGGTGTTTCTCTCAAGATGATCCAAGATGATCGGATATGATACCATATGATATATTTTGATGCTATGGTTATTGCTTACAAGCTCTTTGCTCTCTCTCTTTCTTTGCTTAAAAGCTTATTCTCTTTTTCTTTTTTTTCTTTTTTTGGCCACTTTTGCACAATGCACAAACCAAGATAGCTATTGTGTATATGCGGGAACGATATTGTGACACAATGGATGATATGATACCGATATGATATGGTATGTATGCAATGGATGGTGTAGATCACTAATGTGCACAAGTAGCGTGGCCCGACAATACTCAAATGGCTAGTCTCGATAGGTAAGTGACGCAAAATGGGCTAGGGGTTAACAATGCAATTGCAAGGGAATATACAATGGTGTCGTCGAGGTTGCCGTACTTTGCGATGATGAGTGGCGGTGTTCTTGATGTAGATACCAAGATGATGGAAACTCATCCCTAAGTAGCCGAAACACCTTAGGAAACGAAAAAACCGTGAACTCAAAATCTCAAATGACAAATGTCAAATGGTGGTAGCGGAAAAGCGGTGGTGGTTTGCACTTGGCGATGCGGAAGTGGAATGATGGGCTATACACGTGTCGGAGTTGAAGTTTCCGTCCCTAAGTAGCCGAAACACCTTAGGAAACACAAGCCACAACTCAAAAAAAGCTCAAACAAAAATTGGGTTAAGTTGGGGTGAAAGTGTATGGTGGGTAAGCCTATGCGGAAGTGGCGGTGGTGGTTGATGAAGAAGCAACCGTCCCTAAGTAGCCGAAACACCTTAGGACACTCGCATCACTTCTCAAGCAACCACTAATGCTATATGGATCAAGATGGGTTTGGTTGCAGAAGTCGGTGGTGGCTATGCGGATGGTGTGGTGGAAGCCCTAGGCAAAGATGCCAAAGTTCCAAAACTTTGATGGAGTCAAATGGTTTTGCTGGTATTTTTTCTAGAAGGGGGATTTCAAGAGCTTTTGAACGAGCTAAAGAACGTCAAAATCGGAGTTCGGATGAATTAGTTATGGACAAAACAAAAATCAGCCGAAGTGGGAATCTACAGGTTACGGACGTCCGGAAAGTTCGGATGTCCGGGGCGTTGGATGTCTGGAAACGTCGGAAATCCGTAAATTCAGTTCGGGTTTGGGGTTCCGGTCGTCCGGAAAAGGTCGGACGTCCGGTCATTCCTGGGGCTCCAGAAGTCCGTAAAACGCCGGTCGTCCGGTGGGTCGGGGTCAACGCGAGATGCGAGTTCGGGGGCGCGATTTTGGGCGGAAAATGAGGATTTCGGGGTCAAAATTAACGAGATTTCATGGATGGAAGATGGGGAAACTTGGGGAAATGCTAGATCCACTCGAAACCAAGCAAATCCATGGATCAAAATCAACAAAACTTCATCTAACCAACAAATCACAAAAAAAATTGGGGCTATTTTTGGTGGGGATTTTCGAAATTTAGGACGAAATCAAGCAAAAGAAGGCTAGAAAACGGTGGGAGCGACTCCAAATACGTGATCAACGTGGCTCATGATACCATATGATGCGGGGCTAACCCGGTGTTGGCCGATCTATCACGTTTGGAGTGGGATCCCTCGAAGAGTACGAAGAACACGGGGAAGAACGGGGAGAAATCACAAGGGGAAACACTCAAGAACAAGTCCAATCACACATCCACTAGACAATCAAACACATAAGATCACAAGGTACATGAACAACAAAGGGAAAGATACAAGGTAGAGTTCATCTCCGTGAGGAGGTCTTGAAGGGGGCCGCCCAAGAGGGGGTCTTGATGATATATCCCGCAGGATCTTCTCCTTGATGGAGGTCTTGGCCTCCAATGGAGTATGGTCTCTCTCTCTCTCAAGAGTAGAGGAAGGTAGGAGCAAAGCTCACATACAAATGAGCTATCATATTCGCTAACCCTAGAAAGGATGAGGGAAAGGTCTATTTATAGTCTAAGCCACGAAGGAGTAAGTGGGAGAGGGATACAAGGCCAAAGGCCCGGCTGCACACAGGCAGTGTTGGACGTCCGGTCGCTCGCGGGGGTCCGGACGTCCGGAGGGCGTCGGATTTCCGACATTTTGGCTCTAGACAGGAGGTGCCGGTCGTCCGGTCGGCTTCGGTCATCCGGTTCCTGGTACTTGTCGGACGCCCGGTGGTCGTCGGTCGTCCGGCCGCTGGAGAGTGTCGGACGTCCGGTGGCTTCCGGTCGTCCGGCTGCTGGGGACTCCGCAGCTCCGTATTTTTCCGTCTTCTCTTCCATGCTTCCCTCGCGGATGGTGTAGGTGTTCCTTGGCGCTTGCACTCCTCCTCAACATCTGTGAAACTCCGACAATACCTATGCATGCACACGGGAGAAGTGTCAAGTAGTACACCATCCTCGAAGGGGTCAAGTGAGCACGTGTAAAGGAGAAGATTCACCTTTGTGTATGTGAAGTAGAGGTCGCACGTGTCACTTGCCAAACGGACTCTTGACATGGTGATGACCGTAGGATGCTCCGCATCACCTTTCCATTTTGAGTTCTAGGCAAACCAAGTACAAAGTCCATGCTAATGTCTTCCGAAGGTTGATAAGGAATAGGAAGGGGCATGTAAAGACCATGGGATTGAGCTTTAGTGATGCGGAGCATCCCACGTGCATCACCATGTACACTCCGACTACTCTCCAAGCCCCAAGGATACATGAGATGAGACCTCGACTATTCGCCATTGGACACAAGGTGAACCCGTTCCTAAATCCTTCCACTTTCCATTCGTGTAAGACATGGTTGCTACCTAAGGCGAGGACTCTATGCATGCCTAGGTACCAAGGAGACCCTCCCGGAGATGCTCGGAATGATGGAAAAGTCCCCAAGTACAAGGATGAAGGAACACGACGAGAGGAACCGGAGATGTCTGCAGAGCCCGGACATCCGGCGTCAGCCCGGACATCCGGCCCTTCCCGCAAGCCCGGACATCCGGCCCCCAGCCCGGACATCTGGTGCCCATCACAGCAGCCGCAAACCTACAGGGCCCGGACATCCGGCCCCCAGGCCCCGGACATCCGGCCTCCCACGAAGCCCCGGATATCCGGCCCCTCGCCCGGAAATCCGGCGCCCCGCACCCGAATCGACAGAAGTCTACCCCACCCGCCCGGACATCCGGCCCCTAGCCCGGACATCCGGCGTCTCGGGAAAGCCCGGACATCCGGCGTCTCAGGAAAGCCCGGACATCCGGCCCGACGCCCGGACATCCGGCCTCCCCTGCCTGCGCGCAGTGTATCCGAGACGAGTCCCTTGTACCCCTTCGCCCCTAGACTATATATACTCCCCCTCCACCTACGTTTTAGGGTTAGCGTTGATTTAGCTCATAGATAGAGCTTCGCTCATCCACATCGGATCTACTCCACGAGAGATACCGAGGCCCCTCTTCGGAGAAGATCCACCTTGGATTCAAGACCTCCCTTTGCAGAGAAGACCATCATCAAGACCTCCTCACGGAGAAGAACGGCTACGGTTTGTATCGTCCTTTGTTGACGTTGACTCATGTATCTCCCTTTGTGTTCTTTGATCTAGCATTTGTGTGACCGATTCCTTGTTGGTTGAGTGTTTTCCCTCGTTCCTCCCCGTGATTTCCTCGTGTTCTTCCACTCGTTCTTTGTGATTCCCCCGTAGGATCCGCTCCAACGTGAAAGATCGCCCACGTAGCGTTCTGCCCTACATCATCTAGACTTTGCTTTGCGACAGGTAGAGCAACGGTTGGTGAAGCGTGAGACGTCATGGAACATCTTGGGCCAAAAGTAGTTCTTGGAGAGCGTGGCGAAAGTCTTGTCGCGTCCAAAGTGTCCCATAAGTCCTCCTCCATGAGTCTCTTGCAAAAGTAACAAAGGAAGAGAAGACTCGGGAATGCAAAGTTTGTTAGCTCTCATAAGATAATCATCCTTTATGTAGTATCGTTCCCAAGATGTGTGTGTCAAACACTTAGCATAAGGAGTAGCAAAAGAAGGATCATGCTCATACAAGTCTTTTATATGCTCAAAACCAATACCATTCAACTCAAGTTGAGTGACAAGCATGCATATGCGTGAAAGTGCGTCCGCAACAACATTTTCTTTAACCTTAATGTACTTGATGACATATGGGAAAGATTCAATAAATTCACTCCATTTGGCATGATGCTTGTTCAACTTAGTTTGGCCTTTTAAGTACTTAAGCGTTTCATGATCGGTATGGATGACAAATTCATGATGTCTAAGGTAATGTTCCCAAACATGTAGCACACACGCTAAAGCATACAATTCTTTGTCATAGATGGGATAATTAAGTTGAGCATCGGATAGTTTTTCACTAAAATAAGCAATGGCTCGTTTTTCTTGCATCAAAACTCCGCCAATTCCGGTACCACTTGCATCACAATGAACCTCAAAAGTTTTGTCAAAATTGGGCAAAGCAAGAATTGGAGCATGAGTAAGCAAAGACTTGAGCTCATCAAAAGCGGTTGATTGCAAAGTTCCCCAAACAAAGGGAGTATTCTTCTTACTCAAGGCATGCAAAGGAGCGGCAATTGTGCTAAAATCTTTCACAAAGCGACGAAAAAAATCCGCAAGACCAAGAAAACTTCGCACTTGCTGCAAATTGGTGGGTTGGGGCCAAGTTTTAATTGCTTCAATTTTAGTTTCATCAACATGGACACCCTTTGAGGATACTACAAAACCCAAGAAAACCACTTTGTCAACACCAAATGTGCATTTTTTCATGTTTGCATAAAGACTTTCCTTGCGAAGGGTTTGCAAAACAGCCCTAACATGATTAAGATGTTCTTTCATGGTTTTGCTAAACACAAGAATATCGTCGAAGTAAACCACAACAAAGACTCCAAAGTAAGGACGAAGCACATGATGCATAAGACGCACGAAAGTACCGGGAGCCTCCGAAAGACCCATAGGCATCACTAACCACTCATATAAACCAAATTTGGTTTTGAAAGTAGTTTTCCATTCATCACTCTATTGTATGCGGATTTGATAATAGCCACTTTTAAGGTCAATTTTTGAGAAAAAGTTGGCTCCACTAAGTTCATCAAGCATATCATCTAAGCGAGGAATGGGATGCCTATAGCAAACGGTAATAGCATTTATAGGTCTACAACCGGAACACAAGCGGAAACTTCCATCGGGCTTAGGCACAAGTATAACGGGAACGGCACAAGGGCTTAAGCTTTCACGTACATGACCGTTGTCGATTAGTTGTTGTACTTGCCGTTGAATCTCCTTGGCTTCTTCGGGATTGACACGGTATGGAGCTTTGTTTGGAAGTGGCGCTCCGGGGATGAGGTCGATTCGATGCTCAATGCCTCGTAGAGGAGGTAGACCCGGAGGTAGCTCATCGGGAAAAACATCTTGAAATTCCTGCAGAAGAGATTGAAACACCAAAGGTAGCTCGTGAATGGTGTTAGTTTTTTGTTCTCCATCCTTGCACACAAGGACAAAGTGCATCACACTCGATGGGTTCTCATACACTTCTCTCATCTCACTTTTGGTGGCAAATAGAATGAGGTTTTTCTCTCTAGGCGAAGAGGCGCTCAAGTTTGGCTTGTGGCTCTCACTCATTTTTTGGTGGATCACTTTCTCACTTTTGTCCCTATGATGGGTGGCTTGCTTGTCGGCTATCACTTGACTAGGAGACATAGGTCGTAGCACATATTCCTTCCCTTTCATCTTGAAGCTATAGTGATTGGTGCGCCCGTTGTGGAAGACACCACGGTCGAATTGCCATGGTCGACCAAGAAGGAGGTGGCAAACCGTCATTGGGACCACATCACATTCCAAAGTGTCCTCATATGCACCAATTTTGATGGAGACTTGGACCGTATGCTCAACTCGTATAGTGCCGGAGTCACTTAGCCATTGAACCTTGTAGGGATTCGGGTGCTTCCTCTTGACCAATTGAAGCTTGGAGCATAGTTCTTCACTTGCCAAGTTGTGACAACTTCCTCCATCAATGATGACCTTGACGGACCTTCTGTTGATGCCGACCTTTGTGTGGAAGATGTGGCATCTTTGGTCGTCTTCTTGTTGATGTTGAAGAGTCAAGACCTTGGAGACAACGAGAGCGGGGCTCGAATCCTCATCGCAAAAGACTTGATCATCTTCATCTTCGATCACTCGCCGGTGCATGGCCACTTGCTCAAGGGCTTCCATCTCCTCATCACTCATTGAGTCATAGGTGCCGTCGTCGTTGAGGATCATGGTCCGTTTGTTGGTGCATTCATAGGACTTGTGGCCTCGGCCGCTGCAAGTGAAACACTTGAAGGAGCTTGTTTTGATGGTCTCATCGGTCGGAGTAGATGATGAAGCACGCGGCTTGAAGTTGCTTGTAGTAGGAGGAGGACGACTTGAACTAGTCGAATTTCTCTTGTAACTCGACTTGTCGTCGTTGTTTGTAGAAGGTTTAGTTGATGTAGATGTTGGAGGAGGTGTTGAAGCTTGGTTGCTGGAGAAGCCGTAGGTCTTTGACGAGTACTTGGCGTACTTGAAGTCATCTTGCACTTGACGTTCCGCCTTTGTAGCTTGATGCACGAGCTCAATGAGGGTGGAGTATGGTTGGAAGTCGGCGATCTTCTTGATGGGATGATTGAGTCCATTCAAGAAACGTGCCATAGTTTGCTCATCATCTTCCTTCACATTGGCGCGAATCATGGCTATCTCCATTTCCTTGTAGTATTCTTCAGCACTCTTTGTTCCTTGCTTGAGGAGTTGGAGTTTCTTGAAGAGGTCGCGGTTGTGGTAGGTTGGCACAAAACATGATCGCATGACATCCTTCATTTGAGCCCAAGTGGTGATTGGAGGTTCGCCTCTTGCTTGTCGTCGCTGAATGATTTGTTCCCACCATATGAGCACATAGTCTTGGAACTCAAGTGATGCCATAGCGATTTTCTTCTCTTCGTCGTAGTTGTGCAATCGGAAGATTTTGTCAACCTTCAATGCCCATGAGAGGTACTCTTCGGGGTCATTGCTTCCATTGAACTTGGTCATGGTGAATTTTAGCTTTCCAAAGCGTTGCTCTTCATTGTGTTGTTGGCGATGTTGATGATGATGCCCTTGACGTGGATTGCAATCGTCTTCATGTTGCTCTTGGCGTGGAGGAAGACCATGATCAACTTGCTCTTGTTGAACTTGAGGTTGAGGTGGAGCTTGACGAGCTTGTGGAGGAGCTTGAGGAACTTGACTTTGTCCATGAGGTTGGTAGTTCCTCTCTTGGATTTCTTCTCGAAGGGCGTCCTCTTGATTTCGTCGTTCACGATTGCGGTTGGCGATGGCTCGACCTGATTCTTGAAGGGCACGTTGCGCCTCAAGAGCTTGCGCTGCTCATTGTTCTTGTTGAAGACGTTGAGCCTTGGCGTCTTGTTCGTGTTGGTGTAGACACGCTCGTTCTTCCTCTTGGCGCCGTAGTCTTTGTCGTTCTTGAGCTTGGGCAAAAGCGGCTTGGTTTGATTGAGGACGAGGGACTTGCTCATCGACTTGCTCTTGTGAATGCTTGTCATGTAGCGGGTTGCGAGATGCATGACGGTCTTGACGTGCGGCACGACGAAGAGTGTTCGAAGTAGGTGTACTTGAGTCGTAGAAGGTTCGTCGGAGTGTCGACTCGAGCGGCTCCGTCTTGAGGATGAAGAAGTGGAATGATGCCGGTTCCTCATTAAGGCGCGGATCTCGTCCATTCTTGCATCATTCTCTTGCTTTTGAGCGTCGAACTTGTTGTCGAAGTAGTCTCTTGTACGTTGCTCGGAGAGTCGCAAGTCGGTGGCGAGGTTGTCGTTGTGGACGCTCATTGCTTGTTGCTCTTGGTGCAACGCTCGTTGTGCACCAAAGAGGTGGCTCTTGGTGACGTATGATGACATGTCGTCGTCTTGCTCGAGGAAGAGTGGGTTGGTAGAAGTACTTGGCCTATCCATCATTCCAAGCAAAAATGTGAGTGGTAGAAGGAGAAGAACTTATACCAATGTACCTTTGACCGAAGTTGATGATGAATCAATTTCACTCAAATGCGGACAATGAAATAGCACTATTGGTACCAATCCTTGTTGGTTCTCACACCTACACAAATAAAAGCTTATGGTGGAGCTTGGTGAGGATGGTGGCACAAAATTTGATGCAATTGTAAGTGAGCGTCAATAATATTGGAAAAGGTACACAAATTTGCAAATGCAACAAGTAGACCAAGCAAATAGTGGTACACGGAAACACACACGCAAATAGATAAGTGGGATTGTGCAAACAAAAAGTGAGCCAAAATGTGGAATCCACAAAAATGCTCTTGTTGCACAATACTAGAGAGACACTAGCACGATTGCACAATAGGCGGATACGGAACTTGTGCACAACCTACTAGGCAAAAATGCAACTATCTCTATCCCACGTATGCTATAGGTATGGTATTTCGGTGCTATGATCCAAGATGATCCAATATGACAATCTTAATGTCGTATGATGCTATGGTTCTTGCTCATAAGCTCTTTGCTTATCTTTCCTCTTTGCTTAAAAGCTTGGGTGGCTCTTTCACTTTTGAGCTATTTTCTCATGCAAAACTTCACTAACCAAGATAGCAAATGTGTATGCAATGACAATTTTGTGACACACAAGTTGATCTCAAGATATGCACCACTATTGTATGGTATGTATGCTATGGAGTATGATCACTAATGTGCACAAGTCACGTTGCCTGCAATACTCAACGACTAGTCTCGATGGGTAAGCTACGCAAAAGTAGGGCCAATGTGGGTATGAATGCAAATGCAATGTTTGACAAAGATGTCGTCGAAGTTACCGTCCTTGGCGATGATGAGACCCTTGCGAA
>CAJFDF010001084.1:18834-29548 GCA_904067115.1 Aegilops sharonensis
TGGATGAACAATAGATGGTGGAGGGGTGGCCGTGGAGGGGTGGTTGAACAGGACCCCGTGGTGTGGAGGGCTGGATGAACAGTAGACGGTGGAGGGGTGGTTGAATAGTAGGCGGTGGAGTAGCGTGCGGTGGAGGCTGGATGAACAGGAGCCCGTGGAGGCTGGAGGAGGTCGATGGTAGCCCGTGGAGGCTAGAGGAGGTCGACGGTGGAGATGAACAGTATCCCGTGGAGTCCCGTTTTGCGGTACGCCACACCCCTCCCGATGAACATGACCCCCTTTTTGACCGTAGGAGGTCCGTTTCGTCCGTTTTGTGGAACGCCACACCTCTCCCGATCAACAGGACCCCCGTTTCGATCGTAGGAGGTCTGTTTCCTCCGTTTTGCGGTACGCCACACCCCTCCCGATCAACAGGACCCCCGTTTCGACCGTAGGAGGTCCGTTTCCTCCGTTTTGCGGTACGCCAGACCCCTCCCGATGAACAGGAACCCGTTTCGAACGTGGCCGATCGAACACAACGTCGTTTCCTCCATTCTGCGGTATGCGAGGCCTCGTTTCCATCGGCTGTTCCGTCCAAGCCCTCCCGATGAAGACGACGATGCATTTCGTTCCGACCCAGCCGGTTGCCTCCCCATGAACATGATGACGACGCTGTTTCTCCGTTTCGACCCAGCCATGTACACGAGCCCTCGCCGTACGTATGCGTGAGTAGGCGTTCGAGACTCTGCACGTATGTATGTACGTGGTCGTATTTTGTTTCTTGCACCCTCGCCGCTGTACATTGTAGGATCTTGAGAAGAGGTTTCTAGAGGGGGGGGGGTGGTGATTAGACACTAAGTACCAAAGTTGCAGTTTTTAACCTTATTAAAGTTTAAGTGGAGTTTAGGCACAAGTTTAACTTTTTCAATACATAACAAGCAAGCATGCAAAGAGTATATGAGCAGCGGAAAGTAAAGCATGCAACTTGCAAGAAAGTAAAGGGAAGGGTTTGGAGGATTCAAACGCAATTTGAGACACGGATGTTTTTGTCTTGGTTCCGATAGGTGGTGCTATCGTACATCCACGTTGATGGAGACTTCAACCCACGAAGGGTAACGGTTGCGCGAGTCCACGGAGGGCTCCACCCACGAAGGGTCCACGAAGAAGCAACCTTGTCTATCCCACCATGTCCGTCGCCCACGAAGGACTTGCCCCACTAGCGGTAGATCTTCACGAAGTAGGCGATCTCCTTGCCCTTACAAACTCCTTGGTTCAACTCCACAATCTTGTCGGAGGCTCCCAAGTGACACCTAGCCAATCTAGGAGACACCACTCTCCAAGAAGTAACAAATGGTGCGTTGATGATGAACTCCTTGCTCTTGTGCTTCAAATGATAGTCTTCCCAACACTCAACTCTCTCTCATAGGATTTGGATCTGGTGGAAAGAGGGTTTGAGTGGAAAGCAACTTGCGGAAGGCTAGAGATCAAGATTCATATGGTAGGAATGGAATATCTTGGCCTCAACACATGAGTAGGTAGTTCTCTCTCAGAAATAGGATGTTGGAAGTGTAGGTTCAGTCTGATGGCTCTCTCCACGAATGAAGAGGAGGTGGAGGGGTATATATAGCCTCCACACAAAATCTAACCGTTACACACAATTTGCCAAACTCGGTGGGACCGAATTGAGAAACTCGGTCGGACCAATTCAGCAAATCTAGCAACTCGGTAAGACCGATATGGTTAGGGTTAGGGCATAACATAATCTCGGTGAGACCGATTACACAAACTAGGTGAGACCGATTTTGGTAATTAGCTAACCAGAGAGTTGGTTAGGCAAACTCGGTTGGACCGATTACTCAAACTCGGTGGGATCGATTTTGATAATGAGTCAACCAGAAAGTTTGCATTGTAATCTCGGTAGTAGCGATTGCTCAAACTCGGCGAGACCGATTTTGATAATGGACATACACAGAGAGATTACAATCCCATCTCGGTGAGACCGAGATCCCTATCGGTGAGACCGATTTGCCTAGGGTTTGTGGCAGTGGCTAAGACATCCAAACTCGATGGCGCCGGATAGGAAGAATCAGTGGGGCCGAGTTTGACTTTAGGTTTTAGGACATATGTGTGGAAGTGGGAAAGTAGTTGAGGGTATTTGGAGCATATCACTAAGCACTTGAAGCAAGAGGCTCATTAAGCAACACCTCATCCCTCCTTGATAGTATTGGCTTTTCCTATAGACTCAATGTGTTCTTGGATCACTAAAATGTAAAATGAAGAGTGAGGGAGTCCTAGATTAGGGGGTGTCCGGATAGCCGAACTATCACCGTTGGCCGGACTCCTGGACTATGAAGATACAAGATTCAAGAATTCGTCCCGTGTCCGGATGGGACTTTCCTTGGTGTGGAAGGCAAGCTTGGCGATACGGATATGTAGATCTCCTACCGTTGTGACCGACTCTGTGTAACCCTAACCCTATCCGGTGTCTATATAAAACGGAGGGTTTTAGTCCGTAGGACGAACAACAATCATACCATAGGCTAGCTTCTAGGGTTTAGCCTCTCTGATCTCGTGGTAGATCCACTCTTGTACTACCCATATCATCAATATTAATCAAGCAAGAGTAGGGTTTTACCTCCATCGAGAGGGCCCGAACCTGGGTAAAACATCGTGTCCCTTGTCTCCAGTTACCATCCGCCTAGACGCACAGTTCGGGACCCCCTACCCGAGATCCACCGGTTTTGACACCGACATTGGTGCTTTCATTGAGAGTTCCTCTGTGTCGTCATCCTTAGGCCCGATGGCTCCTTCGATCATCAACAACGACGCGGTCCAGGGTGAGACTTTTCTACCCGGACAGATCTTCGTATTCGGCGGCTTTGCACTGCGGGCCAATTCACTTGGCCATCTGGAGCAGATCGAAAGCTACGCCCCTGGCCATCAGGTCAGATTTGGGAGTTTGAACTACACGGCCGACATCCGCGGAGACTTGATCTTTGACGGATTCGAGCCACAACCAAGCGTGCCGCACTGTCTTGATAGGCATGATCTAGCTCTGCCACCGAACAGTGCCCTAGAGGCCGCACCAGCGTCTGCTCCAACCCTTAGCTCGGAGCCGACTCCGCCGATCGAGGATGAGTGGCTGGACACCGCCTCGGGGGCTACGATCTCTACGGCGATTGAGCCGAACTCCATCCCTGTCCTTTGCGAAGACCGTGACTCCAAGGTGCCGGACTCCTCTCCGGACTCCGAACCCTCCGTGCCCCTGCCAATCGAATCCAATTGGGCGCCGGTTATGGAGTTCACTGCCGCGGACATCTTTCAGCACTCGCCCTTTGGCGACATCCTGAATTCACTAAAGTCTCTCTCCTTATCTGGAGAGCCCTGGCCGGACTACGGTCAGGAAGGTTGGTATGCGGACGACGAAGAAATTCAACACCCACCCACCACCCACTTTGTAGCCACTGTCGATGATTTAATCGACATGCTCGACTTCGACTCCAAAGACATCGACGGTATGGACGACGATGCTGGAGACGACCAAGAACCAGCGCCTACAGGGCACTGGAAGGCCACCTTGTCATACGACATATACATGGTGGACATCCAAAAAGATGGGAACGGCGATGGAACAGTGGAGGATGACCCCTCCAAGAAACAGCCCAAGCGCCGGCATCAGCGGCGCCGCTCTAAATCCCGCCACAGCAGAAACGGTGATTCCGGCACGGGAGATAATAACACCCCGGACAGTGCCGAAGAAAACCTCCTCCAGCATGATTCAGCACAGGAGGAGGGAGAAGCCAGCCCTCATGATAGAGCGGCAGACAGGGAGGTGGAGGACGATAATTATATGCCTCCCTTCGAAGATGAGGCAAGCCTCGACGACGACGAATTTGTCGTGCCTGAGGATCCCGCCGAACAGGAGCGTTTCAAACACAGACTTATGGCCACGGCAAGCAGCCTCAAGAAAAAGCAGCAACAGCTTAGAGCTGACCAAGACTTGCTAGCTGACAGATGGACTGAAGTCCTTGCAGCCGAAGAGTACGAACTCGAACGCCCCTCCAAGAGATACCCAAAACGCAGGCTGCTACCCCAATTAGAGCTGGAAGCACCCAAACCTACATCACCGGCGCATGATGCGGCCGACCGGCCACCTAGTGGCCACGACAGAGAGGCCTCTAGGCCCTCCATTCAAGCCGCACCCCGGCGTCTCTCGCAAAGTACCAAGGCATGGGGAAACGCGCCAGAACTGCAAGACATATTGGAGGACAAGGCAAGGCAAACAAGATCGATCTACGGATCGCGTGGGCGCCCCATGACACGTGATGATAACCGTCACGCCGGATACAACAATTCCGGCCGGGCCGAACACAGTAGACAAAGCTGATTTGAGCTGCGTCGTGATATAGCTCAATACAGAGGCGCCGCACACGCACTATGCTTCACAGACGAAGTGATGGATCATCAAATCCCCGAGGGTTTCAAACCCGTAAACATCGAATCATACGATGGCACAACAGATCCTGCGGTTTGGATCGAGGACTACCTCCTCCATATCCACATGGCCCACGGTGATGATCTGCACGCCATCAAATACCTCCCACTCAAGCTTAAAGGACTAGCTCGGCATTGGCTTAACAGCTTGCCGGCAGAATCAATTGGTTGTTGGGAGGACCTGGAAGCCGCATTCCTTGATAACTTCCAGGGCACATATGTGCGACCACCAGACGCCGATGACCTCAGCCACATATTTCAGCAGCCAGAAGAATCGGCCAGACAATTCTGGACACGGTTCCTAACCAAGAAAATTCAAATCGTTGACTGTCGGGATGCAGAGGCCCTTGCAGCCTTCAAACATAACATCCGTGACGAGTGGCTTGCCCGGCACCTAGGACAGGAAAAGCCGAAATCCATGGCAGCCCTCACAACACTCATGACCCGCTTTTGCACGAGAGAGGACAGCTGGCTAGCTCGTAGTAACAACTTGACCAAAAACCCTGGTAGTTCGGATACCAAGGACAGCAATGGCAGGTCGCGTCGCAACAAGCACAAGCGCCGCATCAACGGCGATAATGCTGAAGATACGGCAGTTAATGCCGGATTCAGAGGCTCTAAACCCGGTCAGCGGAAAAAGCCGTTCAAAAGAAATGCTCAGAGCCCGTCCAATCTGGACCGAATACTCGATCGCTCATGCCAAATACATGTCACCCCCAAAAAACCCGCCAACCACACCAACAGGAATTGTTGGGTCTTCAAACAGGCAGGCAAGTTAAATGCCGAACTCAATGACAAGGGGCTGCATAGCGATGACGAGGAGGAGCCCCGGCCGCCAAACAATAGAGGACGGAAGGGCTTCCCCCCACAAGTGCGGACGGTGAACATGATATACGCAACCCACATACCCAAAAGGGAGCGGAAGCGTGCGCTAAGGGATGTATATGCGATGGAGCCAGTTGCCCCAAAGTTCAACCCATGGTACTCCTGCCCGATCACCTTTGATCGAAGGGACCACCCCACTAGCATCCGCCACGGCGGATTCACTGCATTGGTTCTTGACCCAATCATCAACGAATTTCACCTCACTAGAGTCCTGATGGACGACAGTAGCAGCCTGAACCTGCTCTATCAGGATACAATGCGCAAAATGGGCATAGATCCCTCAAGGATTAAACCCACAAAGACGACCTTTAAAGGCGTCATACCAGGTGTAGAGGCCAATTGTACAGGCTCAGTTACACTCGAAGTGGTCTTTGGATCCCCGGATAACTTCCGAAGCGAAGAGTTAATCTTCGACATAGTCCCGTTCCGCAGCGGCTATCACGCACTGCTTGGACGAACCACATTTGCGAAGTTCAATGTGGTGCCGCACTACGCATACCTCAAGCTCAAGATGCCAGGCCCTCGAGGAGTAATCACGGTCAATGGAAACACCGAACGCTCTCTCCGAACGGAGGAGCATACGGTGGCCCTCGCGGCGGAGGTGCAAAGCAGCCTCTCACAGCAATTCTCGAGTCTGGCTACTAAATGTCTGGACACCGTCAAGCGCGCCCGGAGAAACCTACAACAAGACCGCCTGGCACGATCCGAGCACGCGTAGCAATCCGGCCCCAACCCTAGCCCTCGTGAAATCGCGAAGCCAGTACTACGCGTACATAACTACGCTCTGGAGATACCATGGGCATAAGGGGAGGGGCACGACCACGGCACGCCCAGAATGCGGCTCAACCGCACCAGGGGTTCCCGATTGTGTCATTCTTTTTCTTTCTTCTTTTCTCTTACTTTCAGGACTCCGTTTTCCAGAAGCCCTGTCCGGCACTAGAATTGCCGTACTCATGATGCAACAGCCAGGGAAGCAGAAAGCTACGTCGAGTGTCCAGGTGGTCTCTACTACGAGCATTATACCAGTTTTACATACCATCCCGCAGCTTACCCCTGGAGGGGGACATGTTAAATAGTCCCATCCCTTGCTTATCGCACTATTTGTATCGTTTTGCTTTCATTGCAGTACCTTTTTGAATAAACAATACATAGCGTTTGCCTATTATTGCACTCCTTTCTTTTTCTATATATATATATGTTCATTCATGAAATGTTGCACCCGTACACTTTGGTACGGCCAATACACCAGGGGCTTAAGTACCCCCAAAATATGGTGTGATAAGTCCGAACACTTTCACAAGTGCGGCACCCCGAACTTATAGCATTATATGCGTCGGCTCCGAATCATGTCTTTGGTCAATAGTTGGGTTTGCCCGGCTCCCATGTTTTGGTACCTTACGTTCCATTATATCGTCTAAGGTAGCGCTCGGAGAACCACTGCGATTGTGCCCTGGTTGAGCTGGGTTGAGCACCTCAGTGGAGAAAGCTAAAACTGACCGTCATGATAGGGCGAGAGCCGGTCGCTGTTCGAGAGGTTTTTTCGGGTCCCTAAAGACTTATGCCGCTTAGAGCGAGGAGTCGCCATTGTCCGGCCAAGGCGTGGATAGCACCCCGAACTCGGTCTTCCAAATACTAGGGGCTTCGCCGAAATTTAAAATTATAGAACTCTATGACTAAGTGAGAGTGTTCAAGCACTATAGTCCGGTTGCCTTGTTCGTTGCGTTGAGCGCCTCCCTTGAAGGACCCAAGAATGGGAACAAGAGCGCTCAAGTTTATCCCGAACACCCCAGCACTCGTGGCATGGGGGCTAAAGCCAACGACTTGCCATCTCTCAAATTTGATAAACGGCCGCACAGAAGGTAATATTTTAAATTCACAAGCATTGCTTAGCGCATATGAACAAGTTTTCAGCGTACAGGATAACAAATTCGAGTCTATTCAAAAATTACATCTTTGGAGCATTCACCCGCTATAAGGCAGGCACCCTTCAGGACGCCCTCATAGTACATTTTGGGCTTGCGATGCTCCTTGCCCGGCGGTGGCCCGTCCGTCACAAGCTTCTCAGCATCCATCTTGCCCCAGTGCACTTTAGCACAGGCAAGGGCCCGACGGGCACCTTCAATGCAGATGGAGCACTTGATGATGTCAATCCATGGACAGGCGTCCACCATCTGCCACACTAGCCCGAAGTAGCTCCCAGGCATGGCTTTCGTAGGCCATAGCCGAACTATGAGGCCCTTCATGGCCTGTTCGGCGACCTTGTGGAGCTCGACCAACTGCTTCAGGTGGTCACTCAGGGGCACCGGATGTCCGGCCTCAGCATGCTAAGACCAGAACACCTTTTCCGTCGAGCTCCCCTCCTCGGCGCGGTAGAACGCGGTAGCATCAGACACACTACGGGGCAGATCTGCGAATGCTCCTGGAGAGCTCCGGATTCGGGTAAGTAATAGATAATTCACTTTCACATGCTTGCTTTGCATAAAGAATGCCTTACCCGCCGCTATCTTCTTTAATGATTCAATTTCCTGGAGGGCTTTTTGGGCTTCGGCCTTAGCGGCTTTGGCACTCTCAAGAGCCGAGGCAAGCTCGGACTCTCGAGTCTTCGAGTCACGCTCCAAAATCTCGTGTTTTTCCACGAGAGCCTGGAGCTCTTGCCGCACCTCCGCCACCCGCGCCTCCTGCTTCTCTCGCTCGGTGAGCTCCGTGGCCGCTTTGCTTTCGGCCGTGGACACCGCTTCCTTCAGGGTCGCCACCTCGTTCGTAGCCCCTACAATACCCACGTTAGTCCTATCATTTTTGCAACCAAATCCTTTCTATAAGGTATTACTTTAATAAGGTATTACTTACCTTCCTTGTCCTCGAGCTGCTTCTTGGCAAGGCCGAGCTCGTTCTCGCACCGCTCGAGGCTCTGCTTCAATGCATTGACCTCCGCAGTCAGTGCGGCAGAGGTCAGAAGCGCAGCCTGCATTCCCATATTGACATACTTATGTTAGACTCCTGCATATATCTTTTTAGATCCTCAGTTCGGCTTTTCTTTCCGAACACCGAACTAAGCATCAGGGGCTACTGTCTATGCGGTAATATTTTTACATATTCTAAACTTACCTCAAAGCCTGTTAGAAGGCTGGTACAGGCTTCAGTTAGCCCGCTCTTGGCGGACTGAACTTTCTGGATCACCACACTCATAACAGTGCGGTGCTCCTCGTCGACGGAGGCGCAGTTAAGCGCCTCCAGCAAGCTATCCGGTGCCTCCGGATGGACGGAGGTCACCGGCGTCGCAGTCTTGCCCTTCTTACGAAGGGGCCGCTTGTCGGACTTCGGAATCACCGAAGGTTCCGGTACGGAGTCCAGCACAGGGCCGGACTTAGATCCCTCTGGGGTCTCGCCCCCTTTGCGCCCGGAGTCCGGGAGGTCGCCTTGCGGCGCCTCCAGGACCACCTCCTCCTGGCTGGGCCCCTTTCGGGACTCCACTGTGGTGTCGTCTGCGTCATGAGGAGAGGAGGCGGTCGGAAGTGAAGTGCTATTCACATCCGACGAATCCAGGGAGCCGCTCGATGAAGCGGCGAGCTCGTCCTTGGGCGGGCTACATGGTTATATTCGGCGTTAGAAGACACTATGCGAGAAATAAAAAGTCATGAGCTATTCCGGAGTCCGGACACTTACGATCTCGCCAGGGGCTTGGCCCTTGGTGGCCACTCCTCCTCGTCGTTGTCGGCGTTGGTGGAGAAGTCCGGAGGAAGGGTCCTTCCCTTCTTGGACCCTCCGGCCTCCCCAGTCGGGGCGGCCTTCCTTTTCTTCTCTCCCCCGCTGGGGGAGAGGCTTCTTTTTCCTCCTCCTCGTCCTCAGGGGAGGATTCCGCCTCAGAGTCGTCGGATGATGAGTCCGACAACACCTGGCGTCGGGCGCTCCTCCGAGTCCCCGTGGCCTTCTTCTTGGCCTTCTTCTCCGGCACCACATGAGGTGCCGGAGCCAGCAGCCCCGTCAAGCGGGCGTCCGCTGGGTCTTCTGGCAAGGGAGCCGGACAGTTAACCTGCCCGGACGTGTAACGCCAGTCCTGTCAAAGGTAAGGGAGTTTAGATCCCACATAGAGTCAAACTATGAAAAACAAGAGTCCCGTAAAGGGTAAAATAGCTTACCTCGGTAGCTTGGCGCTGGGAGCTGAATCCGCGATCTTCGGTAGCGGATGTGGGAGCCTCGGCGCTTTTGAACAGCACCTTCCAGGCATCTTCGTACGTAGTGTCGAAGAGCCTTTTCAGAGTTTGGTGCTGTGCCGGATCGAACTCCCACAATTTGAAGGCCCGTTGTTGGCATGGGAGGATCCGACGGATGAGCATAACCTGGACTACATTGACAAGCCTGAGATTCTTGTCCACCAGGGTTTGCATGTAGGTTTGGAGTCAGGTCAGCTCTTTCGGATTACCCCACGTCAGGCCCGTCTCTTTCCAAGAGGTGAGCCGCGTAGGGAAACCAGATCTGAATTCGGGGGCCGCCGCCCATTTAGGGTCGCGCGGCTCGGTGATGTAGAACCACCCCAATTGCCACCCCTTCACGGTCTCCACAAAGGAGCCCTCGAGCCATAGGACTTTGGGCATCTTGCCAACCATGGCACCTCCGCACTCCGCTTGGCGGCCGCCCACTACCTTCGGCTTGACATTGAAGGTCTTCAGCCATAAGCCGAAGTGGGGCTGGATGCAGAGAAAGGCCTCGCATACGACGATGAACACCGAGATGTTGAGGATGAAATTCGGGGCCAGATCGTGGAAATCCAGGCCGTAGTAGAACATGAGCCCCCGGACAAATGGGTGAAGTGGAAAACCTAGTCCGCGGAGGAAGTGGGTGAGGAACACCACCCTCTCATGGGGCCTGGGGGTGGGAATGAGCTGCCCCTCGTCGGGGAGCCGGTGCGCGATGTCGCTGGACAAGTATCCGGCCTTCCGCAACTTTTTGACTTGTCCCTCCGTGACGGAGGAGACCATCCACTTGCCTCCCGCTCTGGACATGGATGGAGAAGGTTGAGGAGGGATGTGCGGACTCGGGCGCTGGAGCTCGAGTGCGCGGAAATGGATGAGCAAAGGAGGAAGAAGGCGTAGGTTAAAAGGTGGATCATTATCCCCTTATATGGACGGACGAAGCTATGCGTCCCCCGCCAGCCTGGTAAAACTCGCTTATCTCCCAAGCGCCGTAATCAATGGCGCGGTTGGGTTACCCACGGCCGTATTGATGGGAATCCCGGAATAAGGGGGCACGATCTCCGCTCTGATAAGATGTGCCAAGGAAACCGCCTCGCTAAACGCGCTGAGGTGGAACAGTAGAAACGATTCATATAAAGGCCTGGCCGTGGTGTGATGTCACGCCG
>CAJFDF010001085.1:31471-42199 GCA_904067115.1 Aegilops sharonensis
CCAGATCACTCCAAATCGAGTTGCCACCCGAAGAATCAGCCGTCGTCAATCTTGACGCCACCGATGGTTCCCATCAGCTCATTTCACCTCTATATTGATCGCCCTGCTACCATATATCATACTCACCTCTTATTTAGCTCAGGGACTCACGAGAACTATCTGAGAGACATCGCCCCAAAGCTCACCACCACCACCATCGCTCCATCCGCCCGCCACTACCACCGTTACCGGAAGCACCGGAGTGCCCCGAGGACATCGTTGAGTTTGTCGCGCCGCGTTGCACCGTTCTATGTCATTCCTCCGGTCCGAGAACCCCTGAAGGTGACGGCATGTTCGAACCGAGCCACTTTGCTCTTGCCTTCTTCAACCCCAGCGTGAGGAATTGCCGCCCCCCTCTCCCTCCCGAATCCTAAGTCCGATAGAACGTTAGCCGTGGATGGCCACTTGTTATGACAGATCACCGCAGCCCATCACTCGAAGGGGTATCAAGCAATCACGTGCAACCATGTGTCCCCAAATTTTGATTTAATTAAATATCCACTGAAATATAATCTGTACTTTTACCGAATACCCCTACATGTTCAACCACTCATTAATTCCCACTTTGAACATTTCAAATTTGAATTCAAAACTTCTTTTGATCATAGCCGGTGAACCATAACACCTTTTCGAATGATTCCTTTTGCACCTAAACATGGAGGACAATACCGAGAATTCAAATTAATCCCAGACACTCTTCTCTTAGTAATAAAAACTGGCAATTGAGCTGGACTAGAAAAACAGTCGGCCAACAAGAACACCTTTGTTGCATGCTCGTCCGGGCGTGTCCAGGATAAGATAGGCCCAGTGTGCACATGCCCGTTCTAGGTCTTCATTGCATGCGCATCTTAGCCCGTTAGGTTATCGCATCAAAGTTGTACCATCGAGCGATCGATCTACAATTACGATCGGAGTGCACATGCCAAGAAGCCTTTTTTTTTTACCACAATACAGACGCAAACGCTCATATACACGCGCATACACTCACCCCTATGAACGTACACACTATCCCTATGAGCACCTCCCAAAGACTGAGCCGGTATATCATCTTGAGATTTACGAAGTCACCGTAGCCACCTCGTCGTCGACGGGAACGTCTCCTCTCACTCAATGCGCATCGCCGGAAATCTTGAAATAATCCAAGAATAAATGCGAGCACCAGGATTTGAATCCTGGTAGGCTGGGGACACCACAGTCCCTCTAACCATCCAACCACAGGTTGGTTCGCGCCAAGAAGCCTAGTTAAAACACCAAGATGGAGGAGCCGACGCACACGGCCGACGGCGGCAACGGCAGCATACAGGGATCCTCGTCGGCTTCCGGGGCAGAGCGGTGGTCCAGCCTCCCTGACGACCTCCTCAACATAATCTACCTCGGGCTCATCGCTTGTCCAGTGGACCGTGTCCACTTTGCGGCTGTGTGCACGTCATGGCGCATGGTCGCGTCAAGGCACCCGCCACGACACGTCCTTCCTTGGCTGATCCTCGACCCAAGCGGCGGCGATAAGGCGAAGCACCTGGGTTGCCTCCAAGCTAGCGTGGTCCTGCCACGTTTCAAGCTCCGACACCAGTCCATTGGCAGGCGTTTCGTTGGGTCCCACGACGGCAGATGGGTCGTTGCCTCCTTGGGCCGGGACCGGTTGAGGATCGTGAACCTTTTCTCCGGTGCCGAGATGGCGCTCACCCCGAAGCAAATGAGGATCATGACGCGCCAATTCTCTGATAACCAGTTAGTTCCGCTCAAGGTAATAATATCTTCGCCGCCCACCTCGGGCGGCTGTATCCTCGCTGCCGTCATCGACAAGCATGAAGTTGTGAGTTGTGCACTTGGCAGTCCAAGGTGTGCATGGAGGCCACAAAGCTTCTGCAGGGACATGGTCGTTGATATTGCCTTCTGCAATGGCCATCTCTAATGCCTTAGGTTAGTTACAAACGTGATCGTCGAAGTTCGTGGCAAGCTTGGAATACGGTGTGCTGACGTTCACGCTCCAACGGCTCTATATTACAAGATTTGATCTACCACGAGATCGTAGAGGCTAAACCCTAGAAGCTAGCCTATGATTATGATTGTTGATGATGATGTCCTACGGACTAAACCCTCCGGTTTATATAGACACCTGAGGGGGCTAGGGTTACACAGAGTCGGTTACAGATACAGAGAAGGAAATCTACACATCCGAATATCCAAGCTTGCCTTCCACGCAAAAGAGAGTCCCATCCGGACACGGGACGAAGTCTTCAATCTTGTATCTTCATAGTCCAACAGTCCGGCCAAAGTATATAGTCCGGCTGTCCGAGGACCCCTTAATCCAGGACTCCCTCAATTGTCATCTATGGAGCCTCAACAGACTTAAAGTCAACCCGAAATGTTGTTTAATCATCTTTCTAGAAAATACAGGCCACTCGATATTTACTACATATTCTAGCACAAGTCATGCAAAAATTCACGGAAAAATCCGGCATGACCTTTCCTAAAAAAAGGGCATATCGAGCGCCTGAAATTTACCGGAACGGAAATTAATCAACACTCCGGAAAAACATAGGCCACTCGGAGGTGTTACCTGCAAACATGGCCACTTGGGCAAGCACATATCCTATTTGCATTAAAACCTGATGGTCATTGCATTTCAATGGTTGAAAATATGAACAAAAACATTTCAAAATATCTTATAAGACTCATATTGACATGGAGATTTGGCTGGTCTCACCTCGAGGTCGGAGGGAGTCCGTGACGGGGACGACGGCGGCGTCAACATGGAGATTTGGCTGCAAAAACAAAATATAAATAAAAACATTATTATCCTCATCTTAGGACTTAGTGAAACCCTATAAGCTATCAACCAATCAAATGCATACACCTTGCATAGTGCTCTTCAATTTGAGCATTCAAAATAGGAGTAGTCCTCCAATTTGAGCATTCAATAAGCAAAATTAAATCACAAAATAAATTAGTATTCATATTAGCATGCATTCAATAAGCAAAACTAAATCATCTCTTGCGTCTGTACATCGTCGAATATTATCACTAATACATCTCGAATAGTATCATACATATAACCTCACTAATACAGCTAAAACCCTAGCGAACGACGGGTATCGGCCCGGGCGGTGGACACCCAAAGAGAAGGAACCATCACATGATCATAGCTCCAGTGAGATCCCTGAAGAACCTGCCAGGTATTGGAGAACCTGCCCTCCAACACAACCATGTAGCGACGGACGTGCTCGTCCTCCTTGCTGACACGGTGACGTACCACCTCCATGGGGTACTCAAGCCTCGGCACTGTCACTGGCCCACGCGACCGCTACCAAAGAAGGTTCGGGTCAACGACGGGCTGGCTCCTCACCAAGTTGCGCCACCAGAAGGTAGCACATCCCAGTACCAGCCCGGCGGAGCCCAGTCCCGGACATGGCCCCTCTGATCAAGCAGACCTCCTCCGCTGAGTCGACGACGAGGATGCGGGATAGGCATCGTCGACGTCGATGCGGGAATAATTGCTTTAACTAAAAAAATAACAACAAATGTAACATGTTCAAAATATGACATGTCCACTTCAAAACGAATCAACCTAGAATTCTGTTAAATACACCTAAAACACATTAATTCTATTAACTACACCTAATTAAAAACCTACATAACTAGGGTTCATACTACATTATTCTAAGATTAAACACCTAAAATACCTAAATTAAATTAACAACATGGGGTGGCTGGTCTCACCTCGAGGTTGGGGTGGCTGGTCTCACCTCGAGGTCGGAGGGGGTCGGTGACGGGGACGACGGCGGGGATGATGCAGGGGCTCCTTGATTTCTGCAAAAACAAAATATAAACCAAAACATTATTATCGTCATCTTAGGACTTAGTGAAGCCCTATGTCTAAAACATCCTAGTTCTAGCCCTACCATTTACTAAAAATACCTTGTTCTAACCCTAAAAATTAAAAATTTATGAATATATTTTTAATTTGTGACGAATTTTTTGAGTTTGCAAACATTTTTTGAATTCATGAACATTTTACAAACATACTTTAGGCAATCCAACACACCGGGGCGACTACATTGGAACTTTAGCGGCCCAAGTGGTACTGTCACGAACATTTTTGGTTTTCGGTTTGGTTTTGCACATTCTGATCCCGCCAGGCGTAGAAGTCAGGAACTAGTGGCTGTGGTGGGGGTATTGCATATAGGATACTTCCTCCGTCCTTGTTAATTAGCGATCCCAACGTAAGATACAACTGTCCAAGTGAGGCGTTTTGGTTCCCAGGATCATCTGCACCTGCGCTGATTAAAAATATAAAAACAAATACTAGAAAAAAAAATAAAAAAATTCTATTTTTTGGCATGGTAGATAATTTGGTGCGTCATGTCTGTCCCAAATTTCAAATTATTTAGACATCTGAGTAGCTCTCGACAAAAAAGACAAATTTGGGGTCTGTTAAATAGTGTACTGTTTATATACTGTTCTGGCCCAATTTGTCTTTTTTGCTGAGAGCTACTCAAATGTCAAAATGCTCTGAAATTTGAAGCGCACATCACGCACAAATTTATCTACCTTCCATAAAAAATTTGGATTTTTTGAAACTTTTATGAATTGTTTCTTGACCGGGTGCAGATGAGCTCGGGCTCAGAATTGGATATTCCTCAACTGCCCCCTTATCTTAACGTGAATTATAGAAAAAAAAGGCTCATGTAAAAGCCCGCCCCAGGCTTTCAGGTCCATGACAAGGCTAGATTGGTCAAAAAATCCTATTTGACGCCAACTGCGTCAAAATGTCGAGCATTCGTGCCCCGAGCGCGAGTATTGGGCCGGCCCATTTCCCCACAGCCATTGTTCTCGCCCGTTGCAGAAGGTCCCCTGAACCGGTTTTATTTTTATACTAGTTTTATTGTTTTCTTTTCTTTTGTTTTTTGTTTTTCTGTTTCTTTTTCTTCTTTCTTTTCCTTTTTTATGTTTTATTTTTCCTTTTTTTTCTTTTGAATTTTTTTTGGAAATTTCAAAATTTGTTCGTGTTTCAAAAAAGTTCAAAAAATTATAACATCTTTGTGTTCAAAAAATGTTCATAAATTATGAAAATGTTCATATTTTTCAAAAACTTGTTAGTGAATTTCAGAAAATGTACTTGTTTTAAAACAAATGTTTGGAACATTTTTGTTAAATTTTTTAACAAATTTCCAAAAAAGTTCCTGTTTTCAAAAAATGTCCACAAGTTCCAAAAATTGTTCATATTTTCATTTTTCCAGGAGTTTCAAAATATGTTCCGTTAAAAAATTGTTCACAAGTTTAGAAAATTATGTTTGCAATTTTGGTGTTCAATAATTTCAAAATATGTTCACTTTCCAATTTTTTTTGTAATTTGGTAAAATGTTCCCGTTTCAAAAAAGTTGTTCATGATTTTAAAAAAATGTTCTCCTTTTCATAATTTGTTTAGAATTTCAGAAAAATAATCTGTTCCACAAAAATGTTCCCGTTCTCAAAATTTGTTCATAATTTCAGGAAATCTTTTGTGTTTCAGAAAATGCTCTCTTTTTAGAAAAATCTCAAATTTCATGAAAATGTTCGCGATTCATTATTTTTGTTGGAATTTCCAAAAATGTAATGGTTTCAATATTTTGCTTTTACTTGAAAAAAATGTCCCCATGTTTCAGAAAAATGTTCGAGTTAAAAAATATGTTATTCTGTTACAAATAATGTACATATATTTTCGAATATGTCGAAATTCTAAATTTTGTCCCTATAATTTATAAACTATTTTAAAATTTCAAAATTTTCTCATAATTTCCACGTTCATGTTTCCTATAATCTGTTTAAAACAATTGAATAATCTACACGCTACAGTAAATCCGACGCTAGAGTGAATGTCACGTTATTATAGTTAAGAAGGGTTTACCCTGTCAATTGTCAACATCGTCCATAAGGCCTAGTGGTTAGCTGCACGTGATAGTAATTGTGAGGTCGCGGGCTCAACCCTGGCATCCGCGTTTCTTTTTTCGAGTTTCCCCCGCGGTAGATGGGCCGTCCCAGTCGGAGAAAGTCATGTGCGTGAGGCCGCCTGTTTGCCGCAGTTAGCGGCGTATAGGAGCTCCCAGATAGATGGGCCGTCCCAGTCGGAGAAAGTCATGTGCGTGAGGCCGCCTGTTTGCCGCAGTTAGCGGCGTATAGGAGCTCCCAGATAGATGGGCCGTCCCAGTCGGAGAAAGTCATGTGCGTGAGGCCGCCTGTTTGCCGCAGTTAGCGGCGTATAGGAGCTCCCAGATAGATGGGCCGTCCCAGTCGGAGAAAGTCATGTGCGTGAGGCCGCCTGTTTGCCGCAGTTAGCGGCGTATAGGAGCTCCCAGATTGGTCTCCTGGGTATTGGGAATTACTCCTGTATTAGGGTGGATCCTATTTCCGCTTCATGCGCCCGTTCTTATTGTTTTTGCATACGGACCCTCACAGGCACGTCTAGTTGGGCTCGGCCCATCTTCCCTTTTTTTTTCTGTTGTAGACCAAAAAGATGCATGCGCGTCCGGTTTTATTCGAACAAGCGACCTCCTAGTCGTATGCACCTGCACTAGGCAGCTCATGTGCTCAACTACATCATCTTCTCTCTTTTCTTCTTATTTCTTATTTCTTTTTTGTTTCTTTTTTCTACCTTTTCTTTTTTTCCTTTTATTTTTTATTCAGAATCGTTTTGTTTGCTTTTTTATTCTTTTGCTAATTTGAATAAAAGTTTTTCAAAATCGATGAACTCTTTTCAAAAATTGATGAACTTTTTGTCAAATGCGATGAACTTTTCCAAATTTGATGATTTTTTTCAAAAATTGATGAACCTTTTTTCAAAATTGTGAACTAATTTTTAACATGAATGAAACTATAGTCAAATTTGATGAGCAATCAATGAACTTTTTCAAAACTGGCAATTTTCTTTTCAAATTCAATAAAAGGTTAAAATTTCGTTCAATGTTTTTTGAAAAGTTGTGAACATTTTTAAATCTAGAATTTTTTTATTTTTATTTTCTTTTTTAAGTTAATATTTGACCAGTCAACTGGTCAACCGCGACAGGTTAAACAACGCTCGAGCGAGCGACCAGGTGGGAGCGACCCGTGAAGCGATCGAGCGCTCGCCACATGGGCCGCGCGGGGATGTCAACCCGCCGGCTGCTATTCTCTCTAGTTTGACTGCCGGCGACGCTCCTGTTGTTTGCAACGTACCACTACGACTGTGGGGATGTTAGAAATAAATTTGGATTATATGTATTTGGTAGTCTAGGATTTGTAATCCATCTCCTAGCTTATCTATAGGAGGGGTGTCTTGCCATCCAAGTTTGTACTCCTAGCGAACCAACCTGTGGTTGGATGGTTAGAGAGACTGTGGTATCCCAGCCCACTAGGGTTCAAATCCTGATCCTCGCATTTATTCGTGGATTTATTTCAGGATTTCCGGCAATGCGCATTCACTGGAAGGAGACGTTTTCGTCGACGACGAGGTGCCTATGGTGACTTCGTAAATTCTAAGATGATATGCCGGCTCAGTCTTTCGGATGTGCTGATAGGGGTAGGGTGTGCGTGTGTGCGTTCATAGGGGTGAGTGTATGCACGTGTATATGAGCGCTTCCGTCTGTACTGTGTTCAATAAAAAGTTTGTACTCCTATATATACTCGCCCATGAGGCTTAATACAACATTTATCATATTCTGCCAATTTTCTCTCTTCATACGTTATAACAAACGGTAAACCAGGCCTTCACCTACTTGTAGTAAAACTTTACATGTAAAGTCCAGATGGACAAAAGTTCAGTGAGCATATAGAAATAGGTGAGTGTTACCCATATCTGCAAATCGGGTAAAATATAATTCAGTTTTCTTGCAGGAAAGTAAGAGTAAATTTTATGTAACTTCAATATATAGGTAAGCAGCACAATAACAGTGTCAATATGTTGGTAGCACCAATCACTCCAGTAAGGCCTTGATTGGAATGTCGTTTCCAGCGCTTTTACACCTGTAAAATATACAGACCACGATCTGTCGTTTTGATTCTCGGCTGGAATTAGCACACGGCCTGTAAAATACACTTGTAAAACAAATACAGGTGTATAAAAATACACCGATTCCAAGCAGAGCCTAAGGTCGTTTGCTAACTCCCAGAACCACATGCCACTACCTGTAACCTGTAGGAAACAAAAGAATAATTAAGCTTACAATCAAGGGAAAATAAAATAATAAATAGATACTTTTCAACCTTAAAATTTGAACTGCAAATATATATTATCCAATTACCAAGGAGTGAATTTTCTTTCATGGAAGCAGAGTCAAGGAACATGTATCAACCCAGAGGAAAGGGGAAATACTACTTGCTGAGGAAAGGGGAAACTCTTCCTACTCCAGACCAAATTCGGTCTTGGAGTCGGAGTGGGAGGCCTTGTCCCTGTATTATACTTGTTGGTTATCGATCCAGTCGGATTGGCTGGCTCGGTTAGGTTATCGAATCGGCGGCGCAGGTGGGAGAAAGAAGAAAAGATGGCGGCGGCGGCGGCGGATGAGAAGACGTTCCTACTCGAGACCCCGGACGGCATGAGTTTCGTGGTGTCGGAGCTGGAGGCGAGCCAATCCGGGGAGATCCATTGCGACACCATCTGCTACCGCGGCCAGCCCATCGACGTCAATGTGGAAGGCAAAACACTCGCCAAGGCCTTGCACTACTGCAAGAAGCACGCCAACTCCGGCGGCCACGACCTCCGCGCCTGGGACGCCAAGTTCGTCGGCGACCTAGATCTCGAGACACTATACGATCTCATCCTGGTGAGCTTCAGCAATTTAACTCTTCTGGCACGCCTATTTTTTTCTTCTTCATTTCTTTAGGCACTGTCTTGCTATTAACAGGCTTCCCACCAACTTGAAATCCAAGGGTTGCTTGCACTCACCTGTCAGACTCTGGCCAATAAGATCAAGGGCAAGTCGCCCCATGAGACCTGTCATGTACTAAACATCAGCGGTGTCTTCACTCCCGAGTTACATCAAGAGCATTCAAGTGAATCTTGCGCTAGCCACACGGTATGTATGTCCATTTATAATGTCTTTACACTCTTCAGATGCAATACCACTTAATAATAATGTCTTCCATTGGCATCAACAACAAAACTGTACCGTTATCTAGTTTTATTATTCCTCGGTGGCTTGGATATGGATGAACCGCAAAATCCTACCATCATGCATGTACTCTTTGGTGTTGGTGAGCAGGTTTTGGTGGCTATGAAAATCAATCCAAATTGGTGGCACCTAGAGCGGAAATTGGTAGATAAGGCGTTACGGGCTCTCGACATAGTTCGTTGCCAAGAGTTCACTAGATACGAGCCCAAGGTCGATGGTTTAGTACGTCATCGATTCAGTGACTTCAACCTTGCCTTCTTCGACTCAGATAAAGAGAGTGAGTATCTTGATTATTTTTCGCTCCATTATGTTTTCTTTTAAGGTCTTTATGCTGCCTTTGATTTGTCATCGCGTTGCCTTTATCCGCAGCTAGCTTTCCCCGTGGCCCACCGCTTAACAACAAAACACCAACGAGTGAGTCGGCCACGACGTATTGTGTCAATGTCATTTCCTTAAAGGTAAGGGAATCGGATGTTGGCTTTCCGGTCGACATATTTGGCACTGTTGTTGCAAGGGACACAGAGGACTACCGATGTGTCTATCTGTTTCGGCGTGAAAGGGACAACCCCCAACACATCAGCTCACCGGTATGCGCCTTTACTCCTTACCCGTGATTGACTCTTGGTGGCGTCCAACGCAAAAGAATTCACTTTTTTTTTCTTTTGCAGGATGATATGTTATCTTTAACAGATCCGTGTCGAGGGCTTGTCTCGGAAAACAGGGTTTATTTTGAGATAGACTTAAAGATCAAGCATGATGGTTGTGTGGACAAAGACTTTAGCAAAGGCATACTAGAATTCGAACGGGTCCGTCTTCGGGAAGGCAAGGCGACTATGACTCTTGAACTAGGTAGTTGGCTGAGTTCGGTGGAATTGTTATGTGCACAGGTCTACAGCCCTGTGGAAGCTACAATTGAAATAAATGTTTTGAAGGGGCCGTGCAACATCTCTAGGGTAGCTGCTTCGACTCCTGGCAACTTCAAGGATCATATCATTCTATACGAAGCAGCGGGAGGGCCGACCGCAATCGGTGATGGCGGCTCTGTTCCGTTGAGTCGTCGTGTGGTCGCCGTCACACGGGAGCAGAAGCTGGCGCTATTTCTTGTGGGTGGTAATGCACTTGAATACCTTGCCCTCACTCTAGGTCATTCTGATGAAGTGGTCAATCGGAGGGTGGGCTGTGCCCAAGTGGAGGTGAAAGTTGCGTGGACAGCTGTCCCGGCAAGGAAGAGACCAAATATGTTTAAGGCGGTGGCAAACCAGCTGTTATTGATGTGATAAGAGTTGTTGGTGCCTGCGTTAATAGTTTGTTATATGTATAGTCACAGGCCAGCACTAGGTAGGGCGAGGTTGGGCGCTCGCCCTAACTACTCATAAATCATGTTCATATTCATAATCAGGCCTACAACCTGGTGTAATTCTTCAAGAATAGAATGCAATATTTGATTTGCAAAACAATTAACTATGTTCACTCCCCTGGGCGGTTTTCGTCGTCCGAGTACGACATTTCCTATGTTCATAATTTAAATATTAAACTTGTACAATTAAATATATGTACTATAAAC